>CANYBF010347018.1:0-15694 GCA_948192965.1 Dalechampia spathulata
TGTTAGATATATACAAAATATACTAACACAATTATTATATAAATATGCTGAAAAACTTATTCATTAAATGCACATCTCCAATTAAATACAAAGAAATAATTGTTCATAGAAAGGACATCATAAACATACTATTACAGTTGCATGGTTAATAGTATATTTCTATCAGTAAGCATAAAATAATATTTATTTTATAATTATAATTATTATTATGCAAAAATATTTATTTTATAATAGAATAAATTATAATTAACAGTCAATAACATCAAAAGGTTTGGATTCAAGCCTTTATTATCAAAAATTACTAGTAATATCATCTAACAATTAGCACAGAAAATTCCAGTAAATATAATATTTTGATGGTGATTTTATAAAGTTACGTAATTTTTAAGAGGGTGAGGGAGAAAAATACATATAAATTTGTTTGTTATGATGAAATTAGTCAAATTTTAACAAATATTGTTGGTAATTATAAAATTAAGAAATATATTGGGGTTTCTTTGAATTTTTAGAAAATATAAAATTTTGTAGAAAAATATCATTTTTTTTTGAAATATTACAAAAATAATAAAATTTTTGAACTTAGTTAGAAAATAATACTTATAAAGTTTATTTTTATTTATATAAAAAAATTATTTCAATATATTTATATAATAATTTATTTTTCTATTATTTGAGAAGGCAATAATTATTCAAGATGGATAAATAATATTGTTAGTCTTTGACTTTTATTTGATATTTTATGAATGTTATTGTTAATCTCTAAAAAGTTAAAATCTTTTAATTTTTTTCTAATTTTCAAAATCATAACAAAATTTTTGCAGTAATAACTTTTTCTTACACAAAAAATTATGTATATAAGCAAATTAATTTATTTGGAATAAAAAGAAAAAATAGTTAAAAATATATATGATTTTTTTCTTGATTATTTTTTAATATTTAGCTAAAATTTTTAGTTAAAATTTTTTATTATGATTCAAAGATTATTTTCTTAAACAATTGGATTTTAAAGTCTTAAAATTTTCTCTTTAAAATTTATTTTCTAAATTTTCTAAAAATTATAATTTTTATAATCTTTTTAATTAGTAATATTTTCTAAAATTAAAGTTTTTTAGCAAATATTTTTAATCATTCAAAAAATTCCAAACTATTTTATTTTTGAAAAAAATTGAAGATTTTAAAAGAATTAAAAAAATTCATCAAGTTTAAAGCTTAACGAAGATAATTTTGAAGGTATCTTTCTTATTTCTTTTTTATTTTAATTTTTTTCTTCTGAAAATTCATATAAAAAGGACAATGAACTAATATAAACCTAATTTGCATGAAATCAATAAAATTGTTGATTTATCTTTACATTATGAATGGTTACTAATACAACTCTTTTGACAATAATGATCGTGTTTGTTTTGAATTTCAAAAACTTTTTTTTAATCTTTTTGTGCATTATTTCTTGATGTTATGAGATTGTACATTATATATTAATTATTTTAGCGATTGTTTGATGTTAATGCATGATGATTATGAGTTTATTTTTCCTTTTAATATCATAATTTGATTTGATAGATTAATTGATGATTCAACAATGACTTTCATTGGATCTAAAACAATGATGTTAATAGCATAAATTAATGAATCATTCTATTTGATTTACATTTCATTTAATGAAAGATGTCCTCTTTTCTATTTTCTTTCTCTTTTCATTTCATTGTTAGTTACACTAATAATTATTTTTTTATCTAAATAATTACACTAACAACTCTTCTATTATGAAAAATCTATTCGTGCAACTCTTTATCAAGGAAGATGTAAAAGTAGCTTTTTTTTATGACAATCAAAATACCATTTATTTGTTATTTGCTAGTTGTGAGATGTATTTGTTTGTATTGTATTTTTGATATCATGATATTATGATATGAAGATACGTGTATGAATATTTTATCACATGTACACATGTATTATGTATGATTGGTTGTTTTGTAATGTTGAATGTTGTGTTTTATAATGTATTATGAATGTTTTGGATGATGGTTTGGTAATATGATGTCATTATTTATAGGTTGACTTCAATTTTGAAGGTAATTTAGTTATTTACTCTTATTGATGAGTAAATAGTTTCATTTATATATGAATATCTTTTATTATTTCTCTTGTTAGCAAATGTATTACTGTGAATATATAATAAACATACACCTATTTAGGAAACATAATAATTAATTAAATTAAAAATTAATTATATAATTTAGAACATAATTCTAAATGGGTTAAACACTCTACATATAATTGATTTGATTGCATTTTATACTTTATATTAGGTGGTAACTCTATTATAATTTCTTCATAGGTCCATGTATTTCTTAAGAGAGTTTTTTTTTTTTTTTGAGAAAATCACGTTTCACTTTAAATAGATTCGTAATGTTAGATTATGAATCATTCTGAATAAATTAACATCTCTTTTGAGCATGCATTTAAAAATATAAAATAAAATTAAACCATATGTGAAAAATGGTGATTGATATCATATGAGTATCATCTATAATTGGAGGAATCATATAACATTGGACTTATTTTAAGGATTTATATTTAAAGTGATAATTTAGAATAGAAATTAGATGAAAAGATGTTTAACAAACCAGGACTTATTGAGATTTTTGAAAAGAAGGGGTAGGAAAATATGAATCCTGTTCCAAAAATATAAAAAAAAAAAATTAAATGATACATTAGATGTTAATGTAAATCATTTCATTTCAATTCATTTATATAGCAACAATTTTAGGCTATAAAATTACTATAATAGTAACTCATAATCAAATTAACATATATTCTTTAAATTTTTATATCATTCATAATTAAAGATCGTAATAGAAATAATATCAATAAAGAATAACTTTTAAAGAAAAAAATCTTGATACTATATAAATAAATAATTTTAAAATCATATAATATAATTGAAAATGACTTAAATATTATATTTATCCTTTCAAAACTTGTATAAAAAAAATAATTATTGAATTGGGTGCTCATGATTTTATCTACTGACCTTTATGAGAATATAATAATAATAATAATATAATAATGTAGATAAGATTAATGCTATAGAAAACTACAAAATGAAAAATAATAATAATAAAAAGGCTTAATAAAAGTAATAATTCCGTGCCGCAGAAAGGAACACAAGACACGTCACATCTTTAAAAAAATGGGGGTGGTCCAAAAAGTTTAAAATTATTATTATATAACAAGATTATGAAAGTCATCAATCTCCATAACCTATAGTTTATTAAAAAAAAAACCCCCCATTTGAATAATCAAAGGATAATCCACATTAAGATTATCTTGATTGATACCCTTTCATCAACAACAGTGCCCCTCAATTATTTATTGTTTATTTATCTGCTTAACCCCATAATTGAACCGTTGAAACTTTGATTATCCCATTTATCTATATATTATTTATCATCATATGAACTCGTTATCTGGTGTGGCATGTGCTCATGTTTGCCCTGCAGGTATGTCTCCTGGAATATCATCAAAATGTTTTTCTTTTTTTTTTTATTATCTAATTTTCATTTTTTTATAATTTGATTCTGGATTTATGTAAAATTCATGTTTTTTCAATTTGTGTTTTGCATGAAATTGAGAAAATTGATTGCATGCGTGTCAAATATTTAAACCTCAATTAATACATCTCGGTAATTATGTTCCTCAAACTCTTTTGACAATTCACTTGAACATATTAAATGGTTCGTTAACAAAACTTGTAAGAATATTAAAGAGAATATGAAAACAAAAAGGAATAAAATGTAATAACTTCAAAAAAATTTCTTATATTGAACAAAACAATATAATGAACAAAGCTTGGAAATTGTTAATTGAATAAATAGGAAAAAGTTATGCTGAAATAAAAAGAATTCTAGTGTTTTTGTTATTTTGTTTTTAGTATTGATTCCTCAGTATTGAATTCTATAACTTAACAACCTAGCATAATCTTTCATGATTCTATTTTAGCTATTTAATTGATTAATTATAAAGTTGATTATTAATTAAGTTAAAACCAATCAATTAATTAATTTTAGCTAAGAAATATTTAAATTATCCAAATTAATTTTAGGTTCAATAATTCATATTATTTTATTTTTTATAATTTAAATTAAATATAATTTTTGTTTTTAGGGAAGTAGAGTAATTAAGAAATCATGAAATCAAAGGATTACACTTAATAATAGTATTGTCTAATAAAATATAATATTTTATATATCAATTAATAAACATATCTTTTATTTTATTATTTAGAATTATTTTTTCAAATATATTTCATCATATAAATTTTATATCAAAATTAAAAAATCATTGTTAAGGAATGAAATCTATTATAATAATTAGTAATTAATTATTTTTAAAAGAGAAATTAAGATTATCCTTGGATGGAAGAAGTATTTAAGAATCATAAAAACAATATTTTAAAAATAAAAAAATGGATAAATATTATTGTAAAAATTATAGTATTAAACGAATAAAATATTAAAAAAATGGTGAAAAATATTAAATAAGATGATGAAATATTGGAATAGATTAGAAGGATGGGGGGGGGGGGGGTAAAGAGTAGAAAGGAGGGAAGGGGGGAAGGATACAGGTGGGAAAGGCTAATAATAAAGCAAGTCCATATCATAGAATTGAACGAAATGAGAAATCCCTAACTAAACATATTATTATACATCCCAATATAATTACCGCCGACATTTTTCACCTTTTTCTTCTACTTAATAAAATCCTCATTTTTAACTTTATTTTTTTTTATTTTTCAACAAAATAAAATTTTATTTATTTAAGATTCTCAATTTATGAAAATTTAATATGATATATTTATATATTTTTTATTTTTTGTTATGCATACATATGATGGGAGCCTGAGGCTACGTGGACTCTAACCTTAGCCTTCGTCACATCAATAATTTTTAAAAATATATATATAATTTTTATTTTTAATTAACTTAATTTTAATATATTATCTTTTTATTATTTTATTATATATATAAATTTTTATATTTTGATTTTGCGACTCCGCTGCCATATATATATATATATATATAATTTTTATTTTTATTTATAATCAATTTTAGTTTAAGTATCAAAAATTATGTTAAAACAGAATCATACGTTCAAATTATTTTAATTTTCTTGATTTTACAAAAAATCAATCAAAAACGTCCTCTAATAAAATAAATGCATATTTTATCGTGATTTAAAAAATAAATAAGAAGTTTTTAGTAATAAATAAGGATTTAATAAGGAGGAGTAGGTCATTTTGAATGACACGTAAGCATAGCATGTTGGACAGGAATATCAAGTTAAATACTATGATTTTTAAGCTTATAAAACTAATCACGAATCTCTCTCTCTCTTTTCCTTTTTCAATTATTATTTTACTATAAACATTAAAATCGTCAGAAAATAATTTATAAATACCCATGAGTTGGTAAAATATTTAAAGTTCAGTTTAAATTTATTTAATAAATAGGCATAATTTAAGTTAAAAAAAAAAATACTTGTTTGACTCATTTACACTTATAAGTTATTTTATCAATAAATTTATAAATTAATTTAATAATAATTTAATTTTAAAGACAGATAATTTGTATATTCAAAATTATAAACTTTTATTTACCTTTATTTTAAAATTAAAATAATAAATATTTTATTCTATAATTTGTTTACACACAATAATCTACTCTATGATTACATTTATAAAATTACTAAAATTTTATAAAACTCGTAAATATGGATTATTGTTAAACTTCAAATTTAGATAGATTAATTATTAATTATAAGGAGGAGGTGAGTGATTTTATTTGTTGATTTAATGATTTGGTTGTGTGGTCAAAGTTAACGTGCTTTGGAAAATCATTTTATTATACATGGGGATGACCCAAGTCAATTAAATTTGGTAGAAATCTATAGAAATATGAATAATTGTTACTGTTTTCTTCAACAATATTTGTGGGTTTGATTACATCTTGGATTCCTTTCATATCTTCCATTATATTATTCAACTTTGTGGTTTTTAATCTTTTTAAATTCATCATTTTTTATAGCTTTTAGTTCTATTAATTTTTAATAGATTAGTATTTGTAAATTATAAATTATTTATTATTTATTATTTTATTGTTAATTCACAATAAATTTTCAACAAAATTATCATTTTTAAAATATTAAATGATAAAATAAAAGAATTTAGACATTAATTATTGATAAAAAAATGATTATATCTATAATGAATTCGGTAAAATTCCCACAAAATCATGGTAAGTTGGGGCCGATGAAGAGCAATTAATTGCTAAATAGAATTGAATTGAATTAAGTATATGTTTATAAGTGTTATATATAGGATGAGATGTTAAATAAAATAAGGATGTTATGAGGGTTTTTTTTCATAAAATTAAATAATATTAAATTTATATTTTGTGCCAAAAATATATCATAATTTGGAGTTCTTTAATGGGTGACTATTGTTTGTTTCAAAATAAACATAGGAAATATCCAAATAAAACTTTTAGATTTTAAATATCATATAAATTAAATCAAAAATATATTATTTTAATTTTTAATTAATATAATATATTTTATGTGATGGATTTCATATATATATATATATATGTAATGTGCAAAATCTATAAAAAATGATATTAAATTAGAAATTAAGTAATAAATAAATTTATCAATTTGAAGTGGGTTACAATCTCTAATATACAATTCTATAACAAAGAATTTAAATAATTTGATTCAAATTTTGAAGCAGAACTTGATTTAAGAGCTTTTGTAGCTTGATCTTGAATTAAAGTTGATTTTTGGCGAAAAACACGATTCAAGTGCTTTAGGGGTTTGATCTTGAATCAAACTTCACCTTGGATGAAGAAACACTTTTGATGAACTTGATGAACACCTTGATGAACTCATTGAATGCCTTCATGAACTTGAAAAATGTCTTGGTTGAATCCTTGAATCATCAATCGGCTCTGCATCAACTCATCCACTGGGATGCCAAGCTATTTTAACGTATTTAAAGGAAGAATATTCATAGTTGAACTATTATCTACCAAAATCCTTTTTATCTTTTGCTCACGAATGAACCCAATGACGAATAATGGACATATATGAAATTTTGAGCCTAGAAACATGTCATATTCGGTGAAGGTGATTTCTTCTACGCATGAGTTACACGTGCTGTGATGAGAAGATTTGAAGATTTGATTTTTTTTTTCGAAATTGGAGATGACAAGTATAGAGGTCCTATTGGATATGCCAAAATTTATAGTACACAAAATCTATAAAAAAAAAGATATTGAATTAGAAATTGAGTAATAAATAAATTTATTAATTTGAAGTGGGTTACAATCTCTAATATAAAATTCTACAACAAAGAATTTAAATCCTCTGATTCAAATTTTAAAGCAAGAACTTGATTCAAGGGCTTTTGTAGCTTATCTTGAATTAAAGTTAATTTTTAGTGAAAAACACGATTCAAGTGCTTTAGAGGCTTGATCTTGAATCAAACTTCAACTTAGATGAAAAATATTTTGATGAACTCTTTGAATGCCTTAATAAACTTGAAGAACCCCTTGGATCTTAAAAAACACCTTGAGGTCTTGAAGATTTGGAGAACTTGAAAGCTTCTTGTTGCTTCTAACTTCCAAAAAATATGTATGAAATGAAGGGGAGCCCTCTATTTATAGTAATTTGGAGGAGAGGAATTTATAAATTGACCCTCACTTCAAAATAATTATCACTTTATTCATTTATTATTTTAATAGTATTTATCTTACTATTAAAATAATTTAAATTTAGATAATAAATCGGATAATTTTGATTGGTTTAAAACCTATTTAATTTATTAGATTAAGATAATTATTTAATCTAATTATTTTATAAATCAAAAATATTTATTTAATTGATCCATAAAATATATTTCATTCATTAGATTAAAATAATTATTTAATCTAATTAATTTTATAAATTAAAAATATATTTAATTAATGTTTGAATTTTTTGAGAGGGTAAAAAGGAAGGAAATAATCAAAGAATTCAAAAAATAGAAATATGATCATATAATCTAAACTATTGAAATATAATATTTAAATTCTAAATGATGAATAATAAAATAAATTGATAAATTCACGTTTAAAACCTATGAAACGGTAATATCAAGAAAATAATATACAAGAATATATATAAAGTGATATTTATTAATTTTTATATATCCAAAATAGTAAAGGAAATAATAGATAATTAAAAATAATATGTACTACAGTAAAAAATGCTAGCTAATGATAAAAGAAAATAAAAAAAAATCTTTGAAGAAGAAAATAAGGGGAAAAATAAGAAAAAGAAGGAAGAAAAATAAAGTGATTATTTAGAATATTTTAATTAGTACAATCAGTAAAAAAATTAATATAAAATAAAAGGTGGGGATGGGGTTTGATTGCGGTAGGTTTCTTGCATTAGAAGCTATGTGTTGATGATGATTGGCATAAAATTATTAACAGGCCACACCATGCTCATGCTCCTCCTTTCAACTTCCCTTTTTTACATCTTTCATGCTTTTATTCTTTTTTCCACATATTCTTTATTTTTAAAATTTTTTTTATCTAATGCTTTTTACTCAACTAGTTTTATGGCATTAATATGCATTTTTTTCCTAAAAATAATTATTTTTTCTCATTTTATTAAATTCATTTTTCAAATTAATTCTTGCATCCAATATTATATATATATATAATTTTATAATTTATTTATGGTATAATATATTTATAACCCGCGATAAATTTTTTCATTTTATTTTTTTTACTTTGATTTATTTTTTTAATATATTAATTTATTTATTCATATACTTTTAAATACTTATTAGTAGTAATTTATTTTCATTTAAGATGTATGCAATACACATATTATATTTAATCATCTTTTACTTCTTAATTTAATTTTTAAATAAAAAATAAATATATATAATAGTAAAATTAAAATATCTAAATAATTAAAAATTAGAATTTATGAGATAAATTGAGAAATTATGATAAATTGAGATGTTTATAGTGTAAAAAATAAGATATAAATATTAAAATAAAAATGATAAAATAACAAAATGTATCAAATTCACTATATTCAAATATATTATATCTTTGTTTATTCATAAATTATATGTTAAAATAATCAAATTATACTTTTTTAAATATAAATTATTTCATTATTGTAATTCAAATAAATCAAAAACCAAGTTATTAATATCATTATAAAGGTCAAAAGGTTTATCAATCATGAAATCAAACCGGACAAAAGAATTAAAAATCAAAAATCAAAACGTTGAAAAAAATAACAAATGCAACTTGAACCGGAAAAGGGTCAAAATCAACTCACACTGAACCAAAGAAATTATGGTTTGGTTAAATTCGCACTTGTTAGTTTGTGAAGTAAATTTCATAATATTTATATAACAATTTTTTTTTTATCGTCCATAGACTGACATTGGCAATACCCTCTGTTTGTGACAGCTAATAATTATTTTATTAATATTTTAATTATTTGATATTACCGGTTAATGATTAATTATTTAATTATGTGTATATATAATAAGAGAATTTTTGCAAAATTCTAAAAAAAATTCAAAAATATGAAAATGCCATTTTAAAAATTTATTTTATAAAGAATGAATTATTTTCTAATTATTTTTAATAATAATTATTTTTTGATGAGGTGTTTAATAATAATTAGAGGTGTTGGTTAATGGATCTCATCCTGTAAAGATGGGCTCTGCTTATTGGGTTTTATTCTGGATTTAATGGTTTACAATAACTTGGACCCTCATTACATTTATAATTTTAATATAATTATTTATCAAATCAAAATTAAAATTGTATTACTTAAATTTAAGGAAATAATTACAAAAATGATGATTTTTACTTCATAAGTTATTTTTAAAGTTTTATAATTGCAAAAAATAATGATTATTTACTATAAACCAAGTAAACTTTATTTTTGTAAAATTTTTTCAATTTAGATTGATTTTTAAAAAATCGATAAATATAATTTTGAGATTCATCATATTCATAAAAAAATTAAATTATCTTAATTTAATAAAGAAATTTTATTGATTCAATAGCTTATTAAATAATACGATCGATGAAATAATATTTATCTCGATATGCTCATTAGATTATAAAATCGACTTCATATATTGATAAATTGTATTGAAAATTTAAAATAAAATGCAACATTTTATATATTTTCCATGCAGATTTTTTTGGATTAAAAATGGAATCTATCCTTCTAAAATTAATAGTTTGATATTGAATTAGCTATTGATAATAATAATATATATGGTTGATTTGAAAGGGTAAATTTGAACAAATATTATTAAAATTGGACAAATATTATAAATTGGCATGATACTGGTAGGAAGTTTGGTAAACAAGGACCTAACGCCCTCTTTCATTCTCAACCAAGTGGCCTAAAGCAAGTTGATTGTTGGACAATTTTTTTTTTATCAATAATTCAATTATTAAATTATTATATAAAATAATGTCATAAAAATAATTAAATCATTATAATTAATTAATTTGGATTTAGGTTAAGTAAGATATGAGAAGATAATAATATAAATATAACTATTTTCATATACATATTATGTGTAAATGGATAATTGATGTTTCTTGAAGCTGTTTAATTAATTAACATATAATAACTCAAACTCCATTTTCTTTAATTTTAGTAAATAAATTATATATATATTATCATCATAATTCACATAATATTATTGTATTTTAAGTAAAGTAGATTTCTTCATAGAATAAGATTTTTTATATGAATATTGGGATAATTATGAAAATGATGAATTTTTATTGGATATTTTTAAAAAAAATTTATAAACATAATTTAAAAAATAAAAAAAATGAATTTTGATAAATATGTTCAAAATTAATACATATAAACCTAAAATAAATTTGAAGTGAAATTAAAATTTAAAATATGATTTATTTCTAAAAAATTTTAAAAAAACAACTCAAAAGATTTTTTAAAAAATTCATGAATTTCAAAATTTAACTTAAATAAATTGGGTTAATTTATATAAGCAAAAAAGGGATAATTATTTTTTTAAAAAATGATTATGGACGCCATTCTTAAATTATTTAGAATGAAAGAGGGATGTTAGGTCTAAAAGATGAACACCAACTGCGATTTACAGTTGAAAATAATTAATAAAAATAAAATAGAAAAGGCATAGCGTTCAACTAACACATGTATGATGTCGTTTTGCAGCGTTATTTGGAGCAATTTCATAGCATGAGTACGTACCCCCTCTTCATTATTATTATTATTTGGGGTTATTATTAGGCGATGCCTGTCTGTTTTCGTCACCTCCCATGCTTCTCTTTTTCTATGCATTTCTTACCTTCTTCCTCTTTCTAATTTTCAATATTTTATACCATATTTTTACACCATCCAAATTTATTATTTACTTCTTTAAATAATTTAATCCGCATAGAAAATTGTATATTATTATATAAAAATTTATTCAGCGTGGAATATCATAATATTCGCATAATCTTATATATTTCATAAATATATTATAAATTTTTATATTAATGAAAAAGCTTTACAAATAAATTACCCTCATCGTATCCAATCATATATAAGATTTTTATCATTTGAAAAAATCCTCCATTATTTCATTATATCTTGAAAAATAATTAAGCATGAATTTCATAGGATTATATTATATTTGTATGTGCAATATAATAAAAATATAGCCCATGAAATCTGGCATAGAATCATTGTCCAATAAAACTATAAATTATTTTTTAAAAATATATTTATTTTGTGTCTTTCTTGCACCCTTTGTTCATAAATGTTTTTTTTCTTATTTTTCATAGTTTATGCAATTGGTTGAAATGGCGTCCTCGCTCAAGAGTTCCAGCTGTGATTTTCCCTCTTGCATTCTTTATATCATAACCTAAACTATTATTATTATTGTTATTCATGTGCAGAGGTAGGGTTTATGTGTGCTCTAGTTTCCCCTCCATCAATAATTTTTACAACTATAGGTATAATTTTTATCGATTAAATAAAAAATAATTATTATTTTTAATTAAACTAATTTTATTATATATATAATTTTTTTTATAATTTTATTATCTATATAAATTTTTATATTGAAATTAATAAGTATCATTAATATTTTGTAGTTAATCAAAAATTAATTTTAATTTTAATCTTTTTTATTTGAATTTCTAACTCTCTGTTACCATTATTATTTTTTTCTATATTTTTAAAATTTAAATTTTAATTCATAAAAGAATTTCTCATTTTATTTAACGCTATATATAATTGTATTCTTGCTTAAGAATGAAAAGCCAAAATGTACAAATTAAAGACAAAAACTATATACAATTTCAGGTCCAATTAGATCCCCAATAATTACACTCAATCATGCAATCATGATTAATTATAAAAATATTGTCTAAATCATGTTAATTGTATCTATCAATTTATACAATTTTCGAAAATACATATTTATAATTTATATATAACAGGATAGAAATCATTGGACATATAATATTATATGAAAATTTTAAAAATAATTTCATATATTAAATAATCTAAATTTTGATATATGTGTATATATATTAGTGTGTGTAATTATTTGAAGTTTCGCATATAAGCTGGCATGGGATCCACTCCTAAAATTTAGTTTTTAATTTATCATAAGATAGGCCTACTGGCACGACAATGATGCATCCTTATAATTATATTTTTGACTATATATTTGATTTATTTTTTTATTTTTTTAAAAAGCCTAAGTTAAGCATATATATATATATATAATAAGAAAATTAAAAGAAAATGGTAATCGAATGTAATCCAAATCAATATTCCAATTTTATTCAAAGTTAGGTGTAATTTTTTTATTAATTATTAATTATTAATTATTAGAATAGAACTTATTCAATTATTTTTCAATGACTGTGTTTAATGTTGGAAGTAGATTTTTATATTTCTAAACTCCATGCTTTTCTTATTGCAATTAACTTTTATGTATTTTTTAATTGGATTCTTTAATAAAAATGTATAGAGATGATTTATGTGAGATATATAAGAAAAGTTCAATTATATCTATTCATAAGAATATAACGACATAAAGATTAATATATAAATATATAAATTAATGTTATATAAATTCATACAATTTATTATGATTTCATTAAATAGCTTTAATTATTATTATAGATGTATTGAAGGGTCTTATTGAGCTAATCTGATAAAAATTAAATCGATTATATTCAAGCAATTCAAATATCGAATAACATAAACATATTATTAGATTATGTTTGATAAAATTAATAATTATTATAGTGATAAATTATTTTAATAATATTTAATTATTAATTACTAAATATTAATGTTTAATTATTTGTATATTAATATATAGTTAAAATGTTTAATAAAATAATATTTAAATTATTTATTTAATAAAATATTGATTTTTAATTTTTAAAAATAAAAAATTAAATTATTATGAGAAATTTTCTTAATTGATAGAGGAATAATATGTGGATCGTAATCCAATACTACCTTAATTTTGACATTTGTTATGATATAGAAGAGAATTGGGATAAGTTATTGTGGAAGTGATCCATATAAGCCAATAAAAACAAAACAAATAGACACGTGCATAAAAATGGCATCACGTGCATACATAAAATTCCCTTGTCGGCTTGATGATGAAATTTGTATGGTCACGTATTCGACTCCCACCTCCAACACTTATTTTCAACATTATCTTCATCATTTAGTCAAAATATTCATCAATTGACTTAGCAACTTTTATTATATTTTATATAATAAAATTTATTTTATATAATTATCAGTATCACATTATATTTTTTAATAAAAGAATATAATTTAAATTCAAATTAGTAAATTTTAGTTATTTATGAAATTATTATTTTTTAAAAAATGTCAATTTCCATGCAGAGTGGATTTTGCTTCTACGATGATGTGATTTTTTTTAATATGATTGAATAAAAAAATGAGTCAAAGTTAATTAAGGATGAATATTAAAATGAAAGCATATGTTAAATTTTAAATAACATGCTCTTTTAATCATGTCTGTAAGTAATGTGAGCCCTTGGATAAATTTAACAAGTTTGGCTTCAGAATTAAAAATAAATAAATTAAAATTTAATTATCTTAATTGTAGTTTAATTTATAGATAACTTAGGCTCTAATATGAATGATTCCATGAATAGCCTATTATGACTGCTAATCCAATTGCTAATATGATATTCAATTTCATGCAACAACTTATTGCTTTCTCAAATTATTCTAACACATCATGAAAACAACATCTCTCTCTTACATGTTTTTGACATTTTTCCAATATCTTAAACTTTTTTTTATTATTTTTAATTTTTTTATAAAATTATTTTTTGTAAAATGCTTTTTTGTTTACATCATAATATCAAATAAGGTTTTAATATTATTTAGAATTTTCTTGATTAATTGATTATTTAGAAAATAATAAAATTATTAAGATTATATGAAATTATAATAAATAGATTAAAATGTTCATTGTTTGTATTTATTTTTCTATTAAGAATATTTTCACTTGATAGTAGAATCCATATATATTTTTGTTAAAATTTTTATTTTATTTTACCCTTAAATAATCATTAAATTAATTTAATATTGGATTCTAAATTTTCTGAATTAGTGATACATTTAACTTTATATTTTATAAGTTTTATTTTGTTAATTTCAATTTCAATTTAATTTTTTTGAAATAATTTTTTAACTTTTGTGATCATATACAATAATTCTATAATTTTCATTTATAATATAATATTTAATAAGATATTTAAATTAATATAAAAGAAAATTCATCATATAATTTTTAATGAGTTTAATAAATTATTTACTTTTTTAATGAGTTGAATGAGAGAAAATTTATTTAAATTTAATGAGTTAAATATTTTTATATGATTTGAAATTCCTAGAACCGTTGGCAACGCGTGTGATTTATAGTGGTTCGGCCAACTCTTGCCTACGTCCACTTTCTCCTAAGTCTCAACTTAGGGTTCCACTAAAATTCTATCTATTACAACAAAGGATTCACAAATGAATCTAATCCCTAGTGTTTTCAAGGCTTACACTCTAACCTTTACAATCTCAATCTCATAATCAACTCAAATATACAATAATCACCAATGGATTAATCTCACACCAATCCCACAAAGATTACAAATACACACAAAGAGCAATTGAAGAAACAAGCTTGAAACTTACTTATGACAGATGAGAATAGCTCAAAAACGAATGCTCTGCAAGTATATTTTCGTTAGCAAAGAAAGTATGAAAGTTGTCTTGTATAAAACTAGCCGTTTCTCAGACTTTAAAACCTAATTTCTAAGTCACGTATGGCCGTACTGTATTTGTACGCCTATACGGATTCAAAACTAGCCGTTGAAAAATGGGAGGGAACTGTGGTACGGCTGTCGCACCCTAATTTTGGATCGGTCAGATTGATTGGGATGAGTCAAGCCTATCTCTTTGTCGTTTTGCCCTCACGGGCATCTTGATTCATCTTGGTGCAGTTCAGGATTCGATTTAGGGTTGCTTTTAGTGTTTTTGTCATTCTTTGAGCCTCATACCC
>CANYBF010347077.1:0-27434 GCA_948192965.1 Dalechampia spathulata
GACTCATTAAATCTCTTAATAGCACTTAATACATTTACTTTAATTATCACTTAAGTCCTTAGTATAAACTTCAAATAAAAATCATTTCATTTTACTTCTCCTTATTAAAACTTCACTTCTGTCAATAGATTAAATTCTTAAGTAACCAAAGCATACCACTAATTAACCAATTCATTAAACTCTTTATTAATACATATCATACTTAATAATATTTTTGATTCTCAATTATAAATTTATCACAAACTTCATAGCTTAGTTTATGTCATACATCATTATATTCTCCAATTTAGTCAACATATTTGACTTTTTATCAAACTAAAGTATACTATTTATTTATGACCTTAAATAAACCTTCTAAATACATTTAATATGCTTAATTTAATACTCATTCAAGTCCATATAAACCTTAAGGCCGTATGCTTCCATTTAAGTCCTTTAATCATTTAAGTAATGCATCTAAGTCCAATTTCATTAATCTTGCTTTATATCAATCTTCTTACATTACAAGACTTTCCTTTCATTTTAATTCTTAAGTTAAATAATTAAATCAACTTAACAAAATCAAATTTCCATAATTTTTAACTTAAAACACTTAAAATAAAAGATTTAACCTTAAAACATCAAATTTGCTTATCTTATCACTTAAAAATTTCCACTTCATGTATAATTTCTTAAGCATGTCGTATACTTCCATTTATATCATCAAAAGAACTCCATTTTTATCCCAATTTAATAGTCAAATAATTAAATCATACTTTAACTTAATCATTTATTTCATATTTCTTAAATATATATACTTAAAATGAAATTAAACCTTAAATCATCAAATTTACTTAACTTATTACTTAACTTTTATCATTTTCTTAACTTTAATCTTCTGTTTAAACCAATCTATTCATTATTATGTTAGATCTTACCAAATCCTTTAATTTCCCTTTTGAAACTTTCGGCCAAATTGGAAAACACAAGTCACACACACCCACACAACCACTAATCACTTTATTCATGCTCTCTTACATCACTAACCACTTTAACCATCAAATCATTAACAAAATCTAACATAAAACATTCTGTCCAAACCATCAAACACTCATTAAATATGCATATCAATATATTTATAACTACTTCATACTCACCAAGGCTTACCTTTAGCTAAACAACAAAAAATTCAACTTAAACTTGATTTTCCCTTTGATTTGCTATGAATTTTAATGAACCTTTTCATTTTGATTTCCTTTAAATTGATCTACAACTTAAATCAACATGCATGTACCTTAGAAGTTAGATCAAACCATAAAAAGAAGTTAGATAATAAAGAAGGTTTCGATCTCTCTGAAAAACACTTAAAACTGGATGGATCTCAACTTACTCTTGAAGAACAAGGAAAAAAAGTTTCGGTCACTTCTTAAAATGATGAAAAAGAGAATAATATTCTGCCAAACTTGAAGGATTTTCTTAGATCTTAATTGAAACAAAGAAAATCAAAGCCAAAAGAAGAAAAAAGGCTTACGATTTTGATGCTTAGATGAAGATATACATGTGCACTCTTCTTAATCAAGTTAGAAATGGAGTTGTCTTCATCAAAGCTTGAGCTAAACACATAAATCTTCCATTATACTTGAAGTTTGATGAGAAATGATGGATTTGAAGAAGCTATTTTTGTTTTTTTTAAGTGAAAGAAGAAGAAAGTGTAAGAACAAGATGAACATAAGTTAGAAATGAAAATATAAGAGAGAAATGAAGGGTGGAGAGTGGATATCTTTCGGCCAAATGATAATTGAAGGATAAGAAAATGAAAATTAGGTTATAATGGACATGAAATTGGTATGAAATGAGTTTTATTGGTAAAAATCTCATATTAAGCTTTATACACCTCCAAAACTATATTTTAGCCCCTAATACGTATAATTATACATATATAATTTAAATTCCACCAATGAACACTCATATGCATGTATTTTAATACCCTATACATACTCCAATACACCTTATTTTATAATAAACATCCTCCATCTTTTCTACTATCTCAAAAATACTAATATTATATTATCTCTCTTCATCCATTAACATAACTTTCAAACCCACTAACACAATTTCCTACACCACTAACACAATTATCAATCCCACTTCTAATATAATATATTAACTAAAATCTCCACTAACTAATATTATTTCAGTTACATATTTATTTATTTATCTGCTTACATACCATTAATTTATTCATTAACTATTTATGACATCATCTTACCAAATTATGACATCATTATTAAAAATACTAATTTTATTTTTCTAACATTAACATAATATCATACACCTTTATTAATACATTATTAATACATAATTGTTCATTTCTAATACATTAGAATTATAATTACACTTATAAGCATGCATCATGCTTACATCATCATTACTCAATTATGACATTATAAATAATTCCAAATTTTATTGTACTATCTTTTCTATATTAGTTAACTTAAGTTAAAACAATCATCTTAGATAAACTTAATTAATCATATCAAATGTTCTTAATATCAAAATCATCAATTAATTATCGTTTAGTGGTTCCGTTTAGTGGTTTCGTCAAAATTTCTTATTTCAACATTATTGCTATAAACTCTTATCTCATCAAATACTCATCATCATTGGCATAATTACATATCAATATCTCACTTATAACATATAAAACAAAACATATAAATCAATTATGGATGCAAAATGAGTGCTCGAATTAGGATGTGATAATTTCAATTTAAAAATGCTTTTCTTTTGGAAGTGGTATAGGCATATCGGATTTGGTATGGGTGTACCACTGCTGTTTTCTGTACGATTCGAGCATACGGTTGACCATACCAAGTAGATTTGACTTTGTGTGTTTGGTAAGGGCATACCAAGTTTGGTACAACGTACCGATTTTGGTATGACCATACCATATATTGTGTTTTGGTTCATACGATCATACGGGATATTGTACGAGCATACCACATTATGTGTTTTGATTACAAAAATTACCGAAGCTCAGTTACGAGCGTACCAATATAGTGGTACGGACATACCTAGCTTGCAGCGAAATATTTAAATTGTGGTTTTTAGAGCGGTACGGGCGTACCGATATTTATACAGTCATACGCACTTCTGCGTAAAGGTTTTAAAAGCTTTCTAACGGATTTATTTATAAGATAGGTTGCATTATTGCACCTCTAACATCTCTATTCTTTCTTTGTGAGTTTCTACATTGTTCAGTAAGCTCTTTCAAGTAAGTTTCTTAGATGCAAACTTCATCTTACTTGCATTTATGATTAAAACTCTCATTATACTTTATCTTTCACAACCTAAGCATTTGTAATTGTAATCTTGGGTTGGTGTGTGATTAATGGTGGAGAATTAACTTTATAATTGAGAGTTGTTTCTTGTGAGTATTGACATTCACTGTAAAGATTTGAGTGTGAACCTGTAAAATACTAGGGATTGGATTCGTATTGAGGAATTCATTTGTTGTATTATGATTGATATTAAATGGAACCCTAAGTTGAGACTTAGGAGAAGTGGACGTAGGTAAAGAGTTATGCCAAACCACTATAAACGGTGTTGTGTTACCATACTTTCGTAGGTCTTTCAATTTTAAATCAAACAAATTTTTTTATCATATATATCATTTTTATAAAAAAATTTTCATCACCTTCAAATTTTATTACCATTAATATTATTTAAAATTCTATCATAGAGTTATGTTATTATTTAAATTAAAATTTATAATAATTTATGTAAAAATTGATACTTTAATTAATTTTTATAATAACTTCATATGTATTAATATTTTTTTTACTATCTTAATTTTATTATATTTTATTTTAATTAAGATTATTTTTATCTATTTTACATTACATTATATTAAGAAGCAAGTTTTTTAATTAATGTGATATTATAATGATATAATAATCAATAATTAGCATTTATTAATATCTTTAATTAAAATCGTTATTAAAAAATCATGATTACAAATTTTTTCTCCTAAATTATTTGTAATTTTTTATTTAATTTAATAAAAAGATGATATTTACTTCTATGAAAATAAATTAACAAATTATATTAAGAAACAAGTTGTTTAATTATTATCATATATAATCATATAAAACTCAATAATTAACGTGTATTAATACTTTTAATTAAAATTATGATTTGATTGCATGATTAACATATATTAATACTCATATTTATGATACAAATTACTTGCTTCAAATATGATCATAAAACATGTCACTTTTATTTTTTTTATACTAAATATTTTAGAAAAAATTTGATAATTGTTAGAAAATAATAAGTAAATTATTTGTAACTCTTCACTAAATTAATTGTATTTATAATATTGTTGATTTCAATAAATTATAAGTTTTAGTTTTTATTATTTATTTAGTGTTTTGTAAAAGATTACGACTCAAAATCCTTCAATTTATTTTTTTATAATCCTTCAATTTTAATCCTTTGTTTGTAGTGATATGTATTCTTTATATATGCTAAATGTATTCTTTAATATGTCAAATGCATCCATCAATGAAACCACATCTGCACTAATATAATACACGTCAATTATAGACAAACAAACAACTATTTTAATTGTTTGTAGTGAAATGTATTTCTTTTATATGTTAAATGTATCCTTCAATGAAACCATATATGCATTGATATAATACATATGAATTATGAGTAATCAAACAATAACTACTGTAATTGAACACAATAAAGATAAAGATGAAAGTTATATTCATAATGAGATGTATCCCTTTTGTATGTCAAATGTATTTTTTTTTTGTATATCAAATGCATCCCTAAATGAAATCATAATTGTATTGACACAATACATGAAATCATATTTGTAATGATACAATATATATCAATTATGGACAAATAAACAATAATTATTGTAACTAAACAACAATCATAAATTGAAAATCATTTGTATGCAATAAAAATCATAATAAAATCATATCTCATGAATAGAAAAATAGAAAAAAACTTATAAATAGATAAAATAATATTAAAAATTCATAAATAATAACCACATGCAACCTCAAAATAGCAAATAATATACCTTAATAATTTTTATTAACAGCTTATCAAACAATAAGTCAAAAATCAATCAATTGAGCTTAAAAATTAAACATGAATACTTGAATCAAACAACACAATAGAACTTGCTTTTTAATATAATTTATTGTTAATGATAAAAAATAATAAGTTTTAGGATTGCTATCATGGATGCTATTTGCTTTGATTTGCCTCCACTCCTTTATTCCTTGTAGCTATGGGCACAACACAAGCCCACAGTAGATATGAATTTGTAGAAAAACAAAACCCCAATTTATTGTTGTAAATATTAGTTTAGCAAGACTCCTTACCTATTGTTATACTCTTATTAAATATTACTATTGTTTAAATCTTGAATCTAAATTTTTTAATTTAGAAAGGATTTTTCATTCTAACTAAGATAATTGAAAGAAAAGAAGAGAAGTGAGAAAGGAAGAAAAAAATATACGAGTAATCTTAATTCAAAATTATTAAAGAAGAAATTAAGAATATAGATCTATAATAAAATGAGAAAATAAATAAGAAAAAGGAGAAGAAGGAAGATAATAGTTGAAATTCAAAATTTAAGATGTGAAAAATACAAAAAGGAAGAAAAAGAAAAATAATAAGAAGAGGTGGATGTGATAGATAAAAATAATTTTTATGGTTTATCTTTTATGATTAGAGAAATTAAGAAAAATTTAAAGAGAAAATATATTAAAGAGAAATAGATAAAAAAAGATATATTTACTTAAAATCAAGTAAATTTGAAATTTTTTTTTAATCTTAGACTTTTAAAACATAAAAGTATATTTTTGTGAATAACCATTTTTTATATTTATTTTAAGTAGGTAAACTTAGTATTTATATTTATATTTGAATAAAATTATTTAAGATAAAAATTAAAATTTACATAAAATTAGATAAAAATCATTTTATAAAATTAAAACTATTACTATTTTATATAAAATTAAATAAAATTAATTTTATAAATTAAAATTATTACTATTTAATTTTTATATTTATTTTAGGTGGATAAAATTAATGTTTATATTTATATTTATATTTATATTTAAGTATAATTCTTTACATAAAATTAGATACAAATTAGTTTTCACAAATTAAAATTATTACCATTTGATTTTTATATTTATTTTATTTTACATAAAATTGAATAAAAATTGACTTTTATAAATTAAAATTAGATTAAAATTATTTTTCAAAAATTAAACCTATTACAATTTAAATTTTTATATCTATTTAATTTTATATAAAATTAAATTTTACACACAAAAATTATTACAATTTTATATAAAATTAATTAAAAATTAATTTTTATAAATTAAAATTACTATTAAAATTAGATAAAAATTGATTTTTATATATTAAAATTATAAATCTTTAATTTTTTTATATAATTTTATTTTATATAAAATTGAATAAAAATTAGATAAAATTTAATTTGTATAAATTAAAATTATTATTTTTAATTTTTATATTTTATTTAGATAGATAAATATTAATATTTATATTTAAATAAAATTATTTGAGATAAACTTTAATTTTTATATGAAATGAAATTATTATTATATGTAAAAATGATGAAGATAAATAGATAATTAATTATTAATTGATAATTAGTAGATGGAATATCAGTTGGAGAAAAGCGGCTTGGAATGTCCGCAGACACATGCTCCTCCTCACCTATTTTTGGTTGCGCCGCCAGACAATATATACGCCCTTTTTTTAATTTGTTTTTCTTTAGTGAAAAGGCATACACACTTTATGAGAAGTACGAGTGTGAAGTGTCAGCTAAATTATTATAGCTGAAGCAATTGCTCTGTAATCTTTAGGGTTTGTTCCTTTGTTTGTCGATTTTAATGGAGAGTTTAGCAAATTTACATCATGAAGAAGAATCTACATCAGATTCTACTTATCTTCCTAAGGTGCGTTTTCTCTTTGCTCGTCTCTAATCTCTCTCTATCTTCTCTGTTACTCTTAATTATTTCTTTATATCTTTTTTTACCTATGCAATGTTAATTATACTTCGGCTCCTTTAGAGCTGCTGCGTTTTAGCAATATTGATTTGGATGTGCTCAACTTAAAAATTAGGCTTTTATTTGCTATCGGTCCATGAGCAGGGGTGCGATTATTTAGAAAAGGAACCCACTGTAATGAAAAAGTTAGGTCTGTTATTTTTGTTTGAATGAACTACTTGTCAATTCCTCTTGGTGGACAATCATGGCCTAGTCGCAATAAACGTAACAGTTGGTTCATGATAATGCCTTAATTCGTGGGCAGCATTCATAATAGCATGCAATCATCGTTGGTACAAATAAGCCAGGTTTAGCAAGTGAAAAAGTTCCTAATATGCAGTTGGTTGGTGTTTGAGTTAAGCCCCTTCACAGGCCTTTCCTTGGCTCCGGAGTGTTACATTGCTGGCATCCTCACAATTCTGGCTATACATGGATTGCAGTTTTAGATCATTGCTTTTGGTTCTTTTCATTTTTTGACAGGTGGGCTATCATGAGAGAGAAGGTGAAGCTACCACTTTAGTTCAGGAGTCTAGGCGTCCAAACTTGTCTTCTTTGCAAATACCTGCAAGATCCCTGGAAAGTTCATCACTTGATTTTACGAGGATAGAGGTTGGTTCTGTTCAGAGTCCTAGTTCCAGTCGAGCAGGCCTGCCGCCTAGACCTAGTTCAGCCAAATACAAACCATCTGTAAGAAATCTACTTCCACAAAGGAGTTTGAGACTAAAAAATTTATCTCAGGATGATGAGAACACCGTTCTCATTGTTCCATATGCTCCATCGTCTAATCTTCCTGTGGACAAACCTTCTACATCTAGGTCCTTTTCTTTTAACAGAGCTTTTTTCACCATATCTTCAAAATCAACAAATTCTCTGCCAGTTACTCCCACCGGGAAGCTAGGACCCCAAACATTACAGGAGAGAGATCTAAATCACAGTCCTGATAATTCCGTAAGTATCCGTGGTTCCTTCTAAATTATTTGAATGTCCTTTTTTCCATTTACAGATGCAGTGTGTAGATTCATTGTATCATTCACTTTTTAATCTTTGCAAATGCATTTGAGATGGTCATTTGAACCCATGAACTCTATTGTTTTGCAGAAGTTAGAAGTCAAGCGCCAAATCAGGCGCTCATTATCAGTTCCTGTAAATAAAAAACTGAGAAGTTTGAGGAGAACTGAGTCTGCTGGAGGTCTATTTCGTGTTATTTCTGCAACCCCTCATCCTGTAGCAATTAATAGGGTCTTGGTAAATGATAACTCTAATTCAGATATAGGTATGTGCTTATTTTCCACAAAATTTCAAGTAAGTGAAGTGATATATGTTTCATTTTTAATAATCACGGAGTCTTCTAATTTGATTTGAAATCATGGTTTTGATTCTTTTGCTTTTTTTGTTTATATTTTTGCATGGATGATTCTGATATTTTCAAGCACACAAGGTTCTGATATTGTATTTTTGGATTCCCCTATGTGTCATACAATCTGAAATTGTCTGCATTGCACTGTTTTATACCTCGATATTGAAGGTTCATTAGGTAATTATGAAAGAAATGGTTATGTGTGTTTATCTCATTCTTGGTTGTTTTAGTTCTTAGATGATAGGTATGAGATCATTCATTTTAAATTTCCTGATTGCACTCTCTTAATTCAATAATAGTTGCAACAAGTAAGAAAGCTGGTAAACAAGTAAAGCATTTAGATGACCGTGACTTTCTTTTTGATTAAGCATGATTAAATGAAAAGGCAATGTTACTCTGTCAAATGAAATATAACCTATCTCAGGTGGATCTACATAAGTTGGACTATGACTTGGAAGGTAAATAATTTTTTGGTCTAGATCCAACTTACTAAACCATATTTTGAGATAACATGATTTATAAATGTGTCAAAAACATTAATCTCTTCACAGTATGAAGTTTATTTGTCAATCTTAAAGTTAAGAACAAGGTAAGAAGACATGTGCGTTTTAATTGCCATTTTTTAGTGGTTTTGCTTTGAATGATGTGTTTTGATGGCATAAACGTGGCAGAAACAGAAAATTTGGGAATTGTAAGTTTTCTTCATCAAGAGTGTGGATGGAAAGAAAGAGAAAACAAAGAAAAACCAATATAGGTTTTGGGTTCCTCAAAATTTTTTCCGCAAAATAAGGAATAATGTTAGGTCAAATGCATAATTAAGGTTTGAGTGGTTTGCTTCCTAAGTTTTCTTTTGCTATTCACCTCTGCGCAAGATAAGGGGTCACATGATGCGCAAGAAATTAAATTAATAACATATTTTTTCTGATTTCCTGTCCCAACTTTACCCCGTTTCTTTTCTATATTTCTGTGCTTAAACTTGGTGAAGACTCTTGTTGAATAGAATATTGTGGCATTATAACGAGAGGTAAGTATTCTAGAAAAGGGATGAATTGATCAATGTTGTTTGTCATAATGGGAGCTTGCCCTCTTGGAGAAAAGAAAAGACTGCTTCCTTTTGAAAGTCGTTCAAGTCTGTTAAACTTTGGAGTTATTGTTAAGTCTTTCTTAGAATAACAGGACATAATACCATTATTGTTGCTTATTTGGCTTGATAGTATACAATCAGCAATATGATTGCATCAAGTGTGATCTCCAGTCTATGATATATTATTTGGCCGTTTGACTTTATATATTAAGAACCCTTAAAATGAGGGCATTCTTGACAGTAGTCCTGCCTGTTTAGAATCAATTTTTGTATTTTGGATATAATTACTATGCTATCAAGTGAACTCCGACATCTTCAATGGTATCATCTGCTTTTTCATTGATAAAAGAGCATTTTATATGTTAAGCAATAAAAATACTGGAGCTTAACTTTACCTAAAAATAGTCTCATCCTCTCGTTTTACTCAGTTTTGGGCTATGCTTTAGTCCTTATATTGAAGCCATCCCGATTTTGTGAATTTACTTCTGTTCTTCCCTCTGCACTCTAAATATTTTTAACTTCTCTATTGGTGCCTAGTTGCTTAAATGGACATCAGTTTCCACTAACCTAATTTTTGACATTTTCCGTTGCCTCAATTTTTAAAATGCTCTTATTATTTTTCCAGTTTTTTCATGCAATTCAACTCTCATAATCCAGATTAATAGGATGGTGTAAACCTTGTTCATTTTATATACAAAATTGTTTTTTTATCATTCAAATGTTTGCTGTAAATCGTAGTTGGTCAAACTGCTGCATTGCAGATTTTTGCTTCAATCTGGCCAAGGTTTAACTTTTGAACGATTTGTTTATTTTATCTTTTAATTTAATTCTTAGTTAACTTACAAATACTTAATTCTGTGATTGATATTCTCCTGGTCCCATTCCAATAGCTGTCGGAAATAGATGGTGTGTGGGCATCTGACTGTCCAATATTAAATATCAATACGTTTAAATATGTTAAGCACATAACAATCTGAACAATTTGCTGTAAATTATGCCATGCTGTTATAAAAGGTTCTGGGTTTGAGTATCACAGGGACAACGCAAAGTTGTCAGATTTGTTTGTGCAACAGTTTGTGAATTAAATCCTTTCAAGAATATCTGCAGGTCCAATGTAGAGACAACGTCCATTCTTTGTCTTCTTTCTTCAATTATTGTTTCACAAGCTTCTTCATCTTGTTTATGCTTTCATAATCTACTGGTGTACTTCCCTCCTCTTGTTCCATATTTACCCAATTCCTGATAATTGAACAGGACTCTGAGATGTGATGCATTCCTTGAACATCCAGGAAAGCTGTTGCCTGATGCTTGATATGATTTAGGTCTGTAATCTGGAATGGTTCACCCCTTTCACCTACTCTAAGCTGAATCCTAAGGAGCCTTATTGAACAAGTAAAGGGGATGGGACTTACCTTATTTTACTTTAAAGGTTTCCTCAGAACTAGAAATTAGGCTTGTCTCCTAAGAAAACTAAGGAAAACAGTTAGAGGTAACCGGGCATAACAGGGCATACATGGTGCACATCAGCATAGCTTAGTAAAATATCAGTTCTAAAGGCTTGCCATTTTGATGCTACCCTTCCAAGAACTAGATTGCTGGCTTTGATTGACATCTTAGTGTTAAGGAAGGGATTAAATATGTACATGTATTTTAAAATTGAAATCTCATGTTTTGATGTCTGTCCCTTGACAAAATTGTGATCTGGAATGATATTAACTAGTGACTGGGAAATAGATTAATCAAGCAGAACTAGAGCAGTTAACAGAACGTACAACTAATAAGTCAGGTGGCCCCGGTCTTTATCTATATGAAGTTCCCTTGATGATAGTTAATGTACTGAACAAGATATTTTTACTCCATGAAAACAAGAAGTTGACATTTGAGATATTCTTCTGGTAGTTGCGAAGCTTAGATGAGGGCCTTCCAAATGCTTGATTGAATGTTTCTGCTTTAGTGATGAACAGTGATTTATATATTTGCACTTTGTGATCTAGATCTTATGTGAATCTCTTTGTTTTTTTTATCCAGTTAATTGTTCAACATTTTACATTTGCAATTATCATTTCTAACTCCTCTTTCTCGTACTAAAAATTTCTGTCAGCTATTGAAGATGCTGGTGAAGATATTCCTGAAGAGGATGCAGTTTGTAGGATATGTTTGGTTGAGCTAGCAGAAGGAGGTGATACTCTAAAGCTGGAGTGTAGTTGCAAAGGAGAGCTGGCACTTGCTCATCAAGAATGCGTTGTGAAGTGGTTTAGTATCAAAGGGAACCAGACATGTGATATCTGTGGGCAGGAAGTTAAGAATCTACCTGTTACGTTACTAAAGATTCATAATCCTCAAACTGTGATTAGACATCCATTGCCTGTAGGACAACAACAGCAAGTTGCTCGATACAGGTAAGATCAACTCCCTTTTTTGTCCTTATCATACTGGTGCTTTTTCATCATATTTTGATGATGGTCGTGGAAGTATGTGTTGGTAAGAAAGCAATTTGTTATATGTCAAGAAGATCACAACATGTAGGGTAGGGTATCTCACTGAATCATCAGTAAATAAAAAGATGGTGAAAAAACATTGCTCTCAAATCCAATTAATGAAATTAACAAGCACGCAATGAAAACTCCAGACAAGGCCTGAAGAAAAGGCACGAAAGCTACCTTAAACCACTACAGTTAAAGGAATTACATTGTCTGATCACTTACAAGCTCAACTCATTTAATTATATATCTTGATTATGGGACATGTAGATTCTCCTTTTAAACTCAAAGCAATTTTAGATACAGCTTTGGAAAGATGGAAGACTACTGAATCAGTTTCAGTTACTCTTTTGTCATGCGAATTCTCTTTGTTTTCTCCCATTATTTTCCATAAAATGTTGTTGACTTATCTAATTGTGGCAACTTAGAGCTCATGATCAATCCAATTCAGCATTCATGCACATAATTTGTCTTCGGTGAGACCCACACTAAAATTTTTTCTTGTACGTTAATCATAAACACTATTGATTATTGACTTGCTACATGTCCATTGTGGTATTGATGGCATCCTAGGTTTGGCAGTTCAGTTTTTTCTTGAAAATGAGAGGTCTCTGCAAAAATAAACAGAGAAGGAAAAGCCAAAAGAATTTTTGAGGTTTTAGGAAGCTTTAATACTGTAGTAAATAAGTTAACTGGAAGATTTTTTTTTTCCTTTATTGGGATGCATTTAGAGGGTTTCTATACACATGATAGACACAAATACATGATATATGAAACCAGAACTGAAGTAATTTAAAAGTATCATTCACAGTCTTGATATGATTTTGAAACTATTTAAGCAGGGTTGACTAAAATGTTTTGACCTGCACAATTGTAACAGAAATTAGCAATATGGTCTAGATTGGTACTTGTATGGAACTATAGTGATGTTACTAAGATTTTCTTAGTTTAATAAATCGACTCTGACAGTGATATCAATCTGTCAAAACCAAAGTTGACAAGGCTTCACATGTTTTAAATCTTTTATAAATTGTATCCAAACCTATCCAAGTTCTTCAGGAATACTTATTCATGCTCGCATTAGATTAAAACCAACATAAAATGTAGAATTATCAAAAAAGGCTGATGTCTTGCAATATGGAGGACGTAATGAGCATATTTAGTTTGAATGGATAGTTGCTGGTGTCCTGAACTTCATTTCCAGAGAACATTGCAATGAGACAGATTCTTAGTTTCTGAGTTGTCACACTGGCTATTAGGTTGTCAGGTCAGGTGGAAGGCTACCCTCGTTTCCACTTTCATTGGACCGCAAATTGTGCCTATGATATATTTCCTCGATTGTATAAGTAGATACCTTGTGTTTTTCATCATATCCTTCTCTACAATTGAAAGGGTACATACGCTTGCTCAAATTTTAGAAAGGATTTCAGCTATTAATATTCTACAAAAGTGTTACCTGTTTGTAAGGGTGTAGCTGGTTGGATTTGGTTGGATCTTGGCATGACATAATCCCAAATTGTATTAGAAGAATGACCAATCTGGATTGTTCAAGTGATTTGTTATGATTGGATAGGTTCTAATTTCTTATGACATGCAAGTGTCAACTTCTGCTTGTGAAAATGGCTGAAATATCCTTACACCCTATGACCATGATTTCAGGATATGTTTGTAATTCTGTTGGGGGCACAATTCAGGATAGCCTTTTAATCCCCTAGAATAGGTTTTTGCATCTTGTCATTTACTGATTTTACTGGTTTGGTATGCTCAAAAAAGATATATATATATGTATTTGAATATAGTGGCACATAGAGTACCTTGGTTTTAGATTAGAATCTGTAAGACAACTTAGTAAAGCATTAATTTCTCTCTACAATTGTATTCTACCAAAATGAGTGGCATTGTTGCATTCATGATCTTCAAAATTCAAAAATCATCTTTGCAGAATATTTCTTTTGCCTTAATTGGTTTTGAAGTTTATAGCCAGAAGTTCATTGTCTTGTAGGTTCTGGCAGGATGTACCAGTGCTTGTCATGGTCAGCATGCTAGCATATTTTTGCTTTCTGGAGCAATTACTGGTATGCGTCTATACTTTTCTCTCTTAATTCTAAAGATAAGGATAAACTTTTTGAAATGGAAGCATCCCTTCCCGCATTTAGTGAAAATGGAGACAATCGCCACTCATAATTTATATGCAGCAGATAATGGGATGTTATTCACCAAATGAATTCCCCTTGTGGGGAATATTGAATCATTTTTGAGTCCCACACTTTGTTAAAGGCAATATTACTGGTCACATTATTCTGAAGTTAGTTTGATACTTGGAAAATGTCAAGAAGACTGATTCTAGGTAGCATTTGGTTGTTGAAAAAGAAACAGTCCGCATGGATGAATTATATGGAAGTTGATTCTTGGACTAGTGCCGTGAGATTGTACTATTACATTCTTGTTTGTGGTTACTTTTGGTAATGATCAAGAACATATTTCATTTGACACAAGAAGATACCATTTTTAAATAGTGAAACTTTGCCCAAGATATACGTGGATGAACCCAAATCCTTTATTTGAAATTGCATCTGAAGAAATGTTTTTGGTGATGAACTGCCAAAGTCATTGTCGGCAAGGACAATGTCATCAATCTACACAATTTATAAGACTACCTTTCTTAGATTTTTTCTAAAGACTAAATGCTTGGCTTTGCTTTTTGCACATACCAAATTGCTTTAATGCCTTACAAAATCTACCAAACCAAGCCAAGCATTAGGCTTTGTTTTAAACCATACAAAGGTTTCTTAAGCTTTCAAACTTTACTTATCTTCCCCTTGAGTAACAAACACAACTAGTTAAGCCATCTAAAGATTTCTCAAGCTTTTGAACTTTGCTTATCTCCCACTTGAGTCAGTAACAAACCCAACTAGTTTCTCCATATACTCTTCTTCCTAAAGGCATGCAAAAAGCATTTTTAACATCCAATTGAAGTGAGGGCTGGTTATATGAGCTCAAGAAAGATGAACAAACGAGCAGAAACAAGCTCAGTTACAGGAGAGGAAATATCAGAATAATCAACTCCATATGTCTAAGCATTTTCTTTACCCCATATGCCTGAGCATTTTCTTTACCAACCAAACAGGCTTTTAGTCGGGCCATAGAGTCATTTGGATTGACATTCACTCCAAACACCCAGTTATTTTTAATTGCTTTCTTACCATTAGGTAATGAACTAGCTCCCATGCATCATTAGAATCTAAAGCTTGCATTTCCCATTTCATAGCAACACATTTACCAGGATATGTTATGGTGGATCTCAAATTTAAAAAAGTGGAGATCACTTCTTGGTAGAGTTTGTGCAGCTATGCACACCTCTAAAGTGTGAGCTTCTCTGTAAGCTTAAGATAATATATTACCAAATGTATTATGTGTTGTCAATGTGCCAAGGTGATGGGGTCTTAAACCAATTGAAGCTCTAGGTGCTTGTCTAAGCAAAATTAGATGCTATTTTTTACTAAAACAATTAATATACTATGCAAGCACCCAAATGCCTGATGACAACACGGGTACTTGTTAACTTGTATAACCGCAGCTTCAAACTTAGACTAATGATGACCAATCTAGTCTTTTGATAGTAGGCTTGGATGTGTTAGGGAGAGCTCGTTAGTTCACTGGTCTCAGTTCATAAAACTTGAACCAAAGCCAAAACGTATTCTTGTCCTTCTGAATCAGGTTGAACCTAGGCCCAATATGACCTATTAATTCTTATTTGTTAGTTATCTTTGCCTTATTTTGTTAATCTTTTGATATCTCGTTTGGATGTCTTGTCCCAAATCAGTGTTGTCATGCATCTAAGAGGTAGTGTTTACGTTTGTTTAAAGTGGCATGCTGCCATTTTGGATATGGTTTGATGCAATTTCAATTTTATTTTATTTAGGTGGTTATTTCTAAATTTTATTATAATCTTTCATATGTATTTGACATGATAAGTTTACCAAGTGAATAATGCTTTTTATCATACTCTTACAGCTAGAAACTGATCATAATTTCTCTGATCGATTGATGCATTAAAATTTGCTATAAATTCAAAATTGGCAGCACTGACGTAAACAAGTATTATTCTCTGATCTATGGGGATAAAATGGACAATGCATGAATATAAGGATTGACATAATTCTCTAAGAAGTGTATATACTAGGGAAAAAGTGAAGTGGCTCCTATCGAGGACCAGTTGAAAGAAAGTAGGTTTAGATAGTCTGAATATACAAGTTTTAAGCCTACTAATGCCAGTTAAAAGGTTTGATCTTCTTGAAATAGATGAGATGAAACAAAGGTGAAAGTACATTTGTATTAAGGGTCAGAATGACATTGTAATTCCAATCTGTGAGAAGATATAGCTCAAAATTTTTGAAAATGTTGACTATTCTGTATACTACCTTATTTAGGAGATCTGATTTTTAGCAGATTAATTAGGCAGATTATTCTGACAGATTTTCTGGGATTTTATTCCTAACATGTGAATATTCTTCTGATATTACTTCTTATTTTATCCTAGAATTCTTGTATAGATACCCCTTGTAGTGTGGCATGACAAACACGCAGAAATAAGAATCTCTCTTTTCTATTATCACATTCTCATAGAAAGTTTTAAATGAAAATTCATATAGCTAACCCCAATTTACTTGGAGGTCGTTGAATTTAGTACAAATTAAATTTTCCAACTGTGATTAAATTCAATGGTCATAGATGAATCAAAACCTCTCTGATTAAATTCTGTTGAAAATGTAATTGCCTATAAGACTAATATTAATATGTGATTGTCTAGAAATGTATATGTTATTACCTCTAAATATTTTACTCCTAAATTAATGTTGTGACATGATATTCCACACAGTTGTTCATGTATCACATGAGATCTATGTTAAATGTGAAAAATTGCGCACCTTAAGAGTTCTCTGTAACAATTTTTAACCCAAATGCTTGATGCTGCATCTTCAAAATTGAATTTTTTATTCTTCAATTTCTTTGGATTACTTATTGGTTGCTAACTCTTCTCTCTTTCTAGGTATCTGACTTGGGGCCCCGTGCTCTTGCCATTTCACTACCTTTCTCTTGTGTTTTAGGTCTCCTTTCTTCCATGATTGCTTCTACTATGGGTAGGTCTTGGTTTATTTCTTTTAAGCTTACACCTCTCTGACATGCAATTCATTTAATTCTCCATTTCTGTACCTTGGTGTAGAATTGCAATAATTCTTATGGTGTCCTAGTAAATTATATCCAAAGGTTGATGGATGCACGCTAACTCAGTGATAAGTTGGCTTGCACCTGTTAGGATCAAAGCAAGAACATTGGTCCTGATGTCAATTATGACACTGTAAGAAACTTAGAAGTCGCTAGAAGAATATTGTTTTCTTTAGTGATTCGTATTTCCAATGATGAGAACCTGCATCACAGAATAAAAAAAAAACAAATAAGCTCAATATTATTCCTGGATCCTAGCCTAATAAGCATGGTTGTGAACTTTCACTTGTAGTGCCAGTTGCAACTCACAACAAAGTTAGTAAGCTTTTTAGATATTAACATCTGTATGAGAACTTGGTCCAGTTAATCTGTATGATAACTTTCTTGGTCGATTCAGAAACTTCTAGAACAGTGATTACTCTCATTAACTAAATCATTTGGACTGTTCAAACTAGTCTTTTGTTTATTTTATTTTATTTTTTGCATCCCATGTCATTTCCACACTGCTGCAAAAAGGCTTCTATTATGACACCCTGGGAACTTGTGTAATATTGGCAGTGAACAGGAGTTACATATGGGCTTATTCTTCCTTCCAGTTTGCTGTAGTGATCTTATTTGCTCACATCTTTTATTCCCTCGTAAGCAAATCAAAATTCATACTGAAGTCTTCATTGGTGAGAGGGATGGAGTTCACATCTTATATTCTATTTTCTGTGGATGCAGCTTAGTGTGAAACCTATACTCTCAATCCTGCTATCCTCTTTCACTGGCTTTGGAATTGCAATCAGCACAAATTCTCTTCTTGTGGAGTACTTTAGATGGAGAACGAGGAGGCAGCTGCAATATTCCCATCAACATATTAACAGAGTTGTGCAGCAACAGCATCCACAACAACAAAACCAGGTCCCGAATGAGACTGTACATCATCAACAGCCGGGAGAAATGGAAGATTCTCATGTTAGGCATCCTGGCAGCCCCTGGCAGCAAGGAGCTGTAATCCAGAATACATAGGTTTCCACCAAAGGTAATATGTTTTCATTTACTATTTGGCCTTTCTATGAGATGCTCTCAAATATTTTCTGACCGATTGTTCAAATATATTATGAATATCCATCTTCATAGCAGTCACTGCACTTTAGTTTCACACTTGCTCAAGGTCTCTAGGATTTGATTTCTAGATGTTACGTGAATAATTAAAGCTTAGGCATTGCACATAGGTCAATTACGTCTTGATCGAACCAAAACTAACAGGTGTATTAACGGTTCCACTACTCATGTACAGATTGTGATTTCCTCTTCTGCCTCAAAGCAACCGTCATCTTATGGTTTCATTGCCAAGAGATTATAATCCCTTTAGGTTTACTAATATTATGAGCTGAGGGTATTTTCTAGCCTAACAGGTTCAGGTTATTGGCCAATATTAGGGTGAAATCCCAAGAATTTGTTATTTGCTTGAATGTTTGACCAAAACCTTGAGATAGAAGAGCAATATGGAGGGTTTCTCCTGAAAAAAAGTTGAAACCATTCGTTTCATGGGAGATCAAAATAAGAGCTTGTTGCGTATGCGTAGGAAACCACCCGAGTTTTTAGTTCCTTTCCCAGGGGATGACAACAGTCTCATATCTGACTCAACAGCAAGCCAAGTTATAATACTAGCATTGATGCAATCTTAACATATCTTGGATGACCAAAAAATAACTGATAGACTATCTTTTTTTTCTGGAAAAAGGAAATTAAAAAATAGGCGTGGTAATGGGCAACTGTTTGAGCTGAAGTCGTCTATGTTGATGATGTTGTGGTTGCTTTTAATGCTTCGGGGAAACAAATCTACCAGAATCTTCAAAACCTATGAGGTTCTTTTTTCCATTAAACTAGTGTTCTTTTTATTTAATTCCAGGTTCACTCATTATTTATGGATTTTTAATTGTGATCCTTTGACCAAAAAATGAGTAATATGAAGTGATCCAGTATGGCAAGCAGCAGGCATTTACGTCTGTATAACGGGAGTCATGTGCCAAAAGTATGTTCGCAGGATAATGTTAAGTTCGTCATTTAAGAGAAAGAATGAACCATGGGCAGGCAGCTGATTCTGAAATTTAGCAATTCAATGTTATAAGAGGAAAACCTTTATATATATGTATAATGATTGCTTGTAGTATAAATGAGACAACTGCACAGATCTCTTATTCACATATATAAAATTTTAGAGCCAATTCAGCGTTGTGAGCAATAGCATCAATTTTGAGACTCTAATCTTTTTCTGTTCCCTGCTTTACATTTTCTTCCTCACCGGCCATTTATAATGGCATTGTTTAGTTCTTAACCTTTGGCGCCATAACACAAGAATTTTCATTTATAACACATTGTTAAAGCGCTACTAGTTTAAACACGTACAATAAGTGGCATTATTGTGCAATTGAAAAGCCAATTAAAGATTTTATATCAAAAAACATGTAAAATTCAATGAATGTCTCCAATTTCCAAGTCTTGAAACTGAAATCATATGTTTAGAGGAACTTTGGATTTGGAAATGTGTTTTTCTGAATTTTAAATATGACCACTAATTAAGTGCACGTTCTAATAGCCTCCTCTCACTTCCCACCAGCTTAGTAGGAATTCAGGAATTGAAAACTTAATGTTCGAGGGTTTTTAAATTAAAAATTTGAGATAATTTTAGCTTGAAGATTGACCGACATTAACAACTTTATTAAAATAATAAATTAATTCGAACTTGGTTAATTTTATCCAAATGGGGCAATTTTTTGACTTGAACGTTTAGATCCATTTGACATCTTTAAAATTCCTCAGATTTCACATACCTAGCAAGACATTCATAACATATGATTTCCTAGTTAAAAAGAACAATAATTTTTTTAAAAATGAAAAAACCAATCTTTCAAATGAATTCAAATTCTTCCAAGGCTAGTAATAACATTTAATATTATATGATTATTTTTTATTTTTTAACCAAAACGATAAAAATTATATAATTTCATGAATGATATGAATTCATCACTCTAAATTTCCTCAATCCAAACCAACCAATGGCTACATATAACACTGCGAAATTGTATAAGCGTGCAATTGAGTTGTATACAAGTCAAAAACAATTTCTCTATGCTAATTGGGTTAACAACCATGGCGTCTTGATTACGGACCATTTATAAGTTACGAAGTCACTCACTTATGATGCCGACGCTCCAACCCAACCAGCCTTCTACGAAGAGACCAAAAATTCATAATGGTAATTATCGATAAAAACTAAAAGACTGGACATGCAAAATGATACACATGAAAAAATTGGGTTTTACAACATAATGATAATGAAATGAAAGCACCCACTTGCATCTTGTGAATTGCCTACAATAGAATTCTTTACCGAATTCTACCAGTTGGTTTGGTTACTGCCTCGAGAAGCCTGTACATCCATCTATCTAGCATCCCTGTTCAGATCAACAATTGAATAAATAAGAGACCAAACTAACTCATGGTATGGAAGAAGAGACGACGAACCTGTCAATGCAAATGTGCCACCCAAAACTGCACAAAGCCTGGTGATAAAATGGAGAAAACTATGCTTTTCTTCTTCGATTGTTACCGTGATGGGTGATAAATCATACAAGAAGTAAACAGCTGCATTACAAGCAGAAATATTCAACACCAGGACTATATTTGGAAAAGCTTTTGTGGATGAATCTTTGCATAATTCCGACCAACCTGGCCATGTCCTATCAAATCCGCTCATTTGGGAAAAGTATTCAGTGACTGAAAATTGATTAGTTGGCAAGACTTCTTTAGAAATGTATCTATATTCAGTAGGAACAATCTGCAAGTCAGAAGAAACATGCAACGGCCAGTTATATCTAAATGATGCGCTAAAGCAGCGACACCAAAATCAATATTCCAATTATTAAAATAGGATAAACAGGTATTATCAATGTAAAATAACCCTCAGCATCTTCAAAAACATATCATGCTTTCTCAAAATCTTCTGATATATTGTTTTCCTACCCAGAGTGTTTTCCAATTACCATCAAATAAAAACTTCTCCTCCAGCAGCTAGCTATAATTATTGTAGGTTCATAATGCAAGGAAAAATACGAACCCTGCAGACAAGATCAAAATCCAAAACTTACTTGAGAAGGAGTCTCGTAAACAAACCTTGATGTAATATTTGAATGTTCCACTTGCTTCATGTAGAATTCGAACTGTCCCATCAAGAGGGTTGTGAATTCCAGGATATTTTGGTCCAAATGATAAATCATGGATAATGTGACTAACGTTGACATGTGTGGCTCCTTCAAAAATCTGCATTAAGAAAAGTATGACAAGAAAATCCAAACCACCTTCTTCACAAAATGTTTGATTTCAGATTGAAATTCATTTATCACATCAACCTAATGGAAATAAACCTGGGCTACCAAAAATTTTGAACCATTTTTCAATGATATAACAGAATTAAGGATGCACTTTGTTAAAAATCCTTAGCAAAGTGAATAAACATGGGCAGTCTACTTGATAATATTCACAGATAAAGAACTATATATTTACAAGACCATAATTTGGGTAATTGAACATGTATTCAAATTGGAAACTAACATGTTCCAGATTTCTTTCCAGTTTCACTACTAACACCTCTCTGTGGTTGAATCATTTCATGGTTATTAATAATTCTACCATAACTGTTTTACAAATTCAAGATTTATGTACGATCGAACAGTGTTCAACCTGTATTGAAAAATTTTCCATGCACTACCATTATTTTTACATACTTCTATTTTGGAAGACCACTGATTTAAAACATCAAAACCATGTTCATAGAAAAAGCACCAAAATATAATGAAGATTTTTCTTTATACCAACAAAATATTTTGACAAAAGTGAAAACTGGGCATAAAGAACAATTTTTCCTTCTCTTTCATTTTCTTTTTCCGTTTTAATCCAGTCTGAAAGTAATGGTGAGGAGGGGGAAATGGAAAAATGTAATTTTTATTGCTCTTCATCCGCTACCACCTCACAACCTTCCCAAAATAGTTAGCATAGTGAAATGCATAAACCAAACAAGTGTAAAAGTAGGAAGTCTAAGCTTAAAACAGAAAAAGAGAGGCAGAACAGACCACTTGAGCAGCAAAAATGTTTAGCCCATGAACTGAAATATGAAAGTTCCCAGCAACTCTTTGGACATCTAGAACACCATATACCTGCAGAAGACATTATTTACTGTAGCCCGTTTCATTTTTGAATATCTAAATAATTAGTTAGATCATGAATATAGCAGAATATAGAAGAGTCTTGGGAAAGAAATACCCTGCATCCTTCTCCATTTGACAAAGCCTGCTTAACCTTTTTGATCATATTTTCAGTAGCTTGATCGAAGCCGTGCAATTTCCAGTCAGAATCTTCATGATGACCCTTGTCGTCATCTAATCACAGTTTCTTAGGAAGTTAATAATCTTGTAGAAATAATGGATGATCTGCTGTAAAGAAGTTTACTGCTAAGGAAAAGCACCAAAACTTGCACTGCATTGAAGGCATGCAACTAAACTTGGTAGATTACTTTATGACTATAGGAATACTTTTAAATGTCTTTCATTACTTCTATCTTATGATTTAAGACGTTTCTTGCTACAATCGGATTCATTTAGGAGTAGGTTTCTTATTTCACTTTATGTACCTTCGGATCTTCCCCTATTTCCTTTTCTAGACTTTTTTCCCTTCAATGATCCTTCTAAATGAGTGTGAAATGAGCACTCTCATGTAAGGCTAAGAAAGCACATTACTTCCATTCATTTCTTTCAAAACAGGATTCAGATGCATAATGCTAGGAGGACTTTACCATGTTTGTGAGCATCATGTTCTCTTTCTACAAGGTCTGACAAGTATTCAGTGCCAATAATATGACCATGACTGTTCAAACGAAGCTGCAAAACCTCTCAGAGCGTAAGATCCAGCAATTTCCATGGAACCATTGATGGACAATGCATGCACATCATAAAACGGCCAAGGACCATGCATAAGGATTTTTTTAAAAAAATACAATAAAATAAAAACTATTAGAAAATTTATGCAAAATGAAGCATAGACAAAAAGCAGATAAAGCACTTTAAATGCAAGAATACTATTATTTCTAATCTACATGAAACTGCATGTGCAATCAACTTAAAATTTTCACCAAGTTCAAGGCTCTATTTAACATTGTCCATTTATGTCATATAACATTGTATCATGCAGGAAAAAATTATTAACTGAACTCAATTAAGCCCTGTTTGAGCACAACTATATAGCTTCTCATTCTCACTCCAAATATTTTTAGGCTACATCTATAAAAAGGATAATGTTAATAAATTATATTGAACCACTTTTTCTCTTCAAGCAAACTCTATATCACCACCTTTCTTTGTTTCATCTACCTAAGATGATCAATCTATTCACTAATTCATCACTATTTCTATGAATCATACACAAAAATTATCAGAGCCAACATTTCCGCAGCTTGTTTGCAGGAGCCACCTTTCCTTTTCCAGATACACATATAATGGATTCCATTTATCTCATGTCATGCACATCCATCTTAAAATTCTCATCTTAACAGTATTAATCTTGGAGATCGACTGTATTTTAATTGCCCAACAGTTGTTACCATGTAGCATAGCAGGTTGCATTGAAATAACTTTATTTATCTTTATTTCAAACTTGCAACTGTGAACATACGTATCTTGCAAGTGGATTTTAACCATGTTCACATGTTAATGTCTGGCAAATGGTTCTATTATAAGATAAATACCAACAAGATTTTCTAAAAAAAAGTTCCAAATATCTTGGAATTTGAAATCCACCAAGATTGAGGAACTGAAGTTAGAAATCCTTTCCAATTCTAATTTCACTTCCTCATAGAATTGGAATTGAATCAAAGTTACAGCAAAAAAGAAAAAATATATTATGGTATCTCCCACGTAAACATTAAAACGAGAAAGATTCCAAAGGAAAAAAATATCTTACTTTCCATATGTTTGTATCAAGATCCACTTCATGCTTGCCAGACATGTCAATTGCATCCACACTCAAGACTGCATTGATCAAGTTTGCAAATTAAAAAATTGAAAAGCAATTGTAGGTTTCAAATCCTCTATGTAGCATCTTAAAAGGTGAACCATATAACTAAGATATGAAAGCAGTTAAAATTTCAAAAGTGAAAAGTGCAGCTAACCTTCACAAGGCAAAGAAGGAAATGTCATATTTATATGTATTGGAAGAGTTTCTCCACGTTTCAAGTCCACAGACATCTGTCAAACAAACAATGATTTACTTGCTATTACAGGGTAAAGATGAGAATTAAAATTTATGCAAAAATAAAAGGAGATGCTATTCTTTAATCACAGCAAAGGCATACAAAATGAAATAAAGCTGACCTTGTGAACTGTATAAGTGGAGAGTGAATACTTGAGCTCATGGAAGAACAATGTAGCCATGATCACGAGACCAATGATGGAAACTACAAAACCAAGACGAACAACGTCAGAAAAACAAAAAACAAAAGAAAAAAGACAACATAAAACTGCGACAACAGCCAAATTTTCATATGCATGTACTCTTCCAATGCTAATATACGCAAAATGTAATCCATGTCAAGGCCCTAACCCCAATTAGGTTCCTTTAATCATGTACAAAATAAGATCAAGGAAACATGTACACTGAAATTAAATTACACACATTCTACGCCATGCGTAGAATCAAAATTGTACTTAAAAAAACTTGGTAGACATGGATCTCCTGCAGGCGGATTAGCTCAACACGACCGAAAGGAGGACCCCCTAAATCAAACAATTATTTTTGCCAATTTTGATGGATGCTTGTCCGGATTAAGTTAAATCATTTGGAAGAAATCAAATCAATAGAGTTCTTGCAAAATCATGTTATTTTGGCGTAATTTCATCTCTCCAACCCATAAAACCTTTCTAAACATTAGAATTAACAACAAACAGAATTCTTAGAAAAAAATTACCAAAAGCTCCAGATTGTGTTTTCTGCAACAAGTGGTCTTCAGCGCGAGGAAACGCGTCCAGGTTCTTTATTGCCTGTTTCATTCCCATCCTTGTCTACATTTTTCTCGCAAAAGCATCACAGCAGGACATCAGGAAAAAAAAAGATGTCTTTCGTACAGTAGGAATTTAAAATAAAACAGACGATAGGATAATTAAAAAATTAAATTAAGAACGCACAATACCTAGAAAAGAAAGGAATATGACCCGAAGGATGTCAACAAGAGAGGAAGCCGTAAATTGATGAAACGTGGTATTCTTCGCTTAGAGAGAGCTTTGGTTCGACGGAGGAGGAGACCACGAGAAGGACGACGCCATTCCTTGCGCAATTAACTAATATTATTGTACGGTCATCGTCTCTTCCGTTGCCCAAACTATTCAAGATATGGGCTAAAGCCCACCTGACCTTCCATGACGGACAACCGGTAATTATAAGAGAAAGGTAATTACCCTAATATCATGTTTTATAATTTCATTTTAAGTTTGATTTATTAACTAAATATAAAATATAATTAAATTTATTTTAATATTTTACTTTTTATCCTATATAATAAAAAGGAAATTTTGATCATAATATCACGTCGTCATTATTGATTATAATGATTTATTACTACCATTATTGATTCGACAATATGTAATCATCATTATACCAATAATTAAAATATATAAAATCAAAAATAGTAAACAAATATAAAAATCAAACAATAAACTTAAAATATAAACATTAAATTAAAATAAAAATAAAAATAAATGATACATTACTTTCTTTTGAAAAATTATTGATTATTTTCATTGTTCGAGACTTTTGAAATCTAAGTAATATTGTAATATTTCAATATTAGACATTCGTAGATATGTATCTATCATATGGTAATATATGTATTTACCCATACATACATACCTCAAACATTTTTTTATTTTGAAACTTATCAAGATTGAGTTGAAGTACTTATTATGAGTTTCCTCATCCTTAAAAGTTATAAAGTAAAGGCTTACAATATGTTTTTCATTCAAGCTTTTCTCGTTTGAATTGCTTTCATCATCCTAAGTAGGTTTGAAAGCTCTTATTTTATTACATTTATAATAAATCACTTAAATTCTTCAAATATCCTTGTTATTATGATCATTTTTTATTTCATTGTGCTTCTTAAAATTTCTGTTAAGCTTCTTCTTCTTCTTAATTAAAAGATTCTTCAATATGTTCATAAGAAGAATAACTTCATCTTCATTATTCAAATCCTCACACTCGCTTTATGATGATAATAAACACAATGTCTCTTCTTTTCTTTCCCTTGACTCTTTGTCTTAATATTACATCATGAGTAAGAGTTTACCTAAAATAACATCATTTGAGAGTGTTGATAGATCATTACCTTCTTCAATATATATGTCACATTATGCATTTAGTGATTTATTGTGCATTTATAAATTGATGTTATGTTGTGAATTTTATGTGATTGGTGTGATAATGTGATGAAATTATGATTAGGATGTTAAGTTTATAATTAAAATTGAGTTTAGAGCTTAAAAGAGGAAATTGAAATTTTTGATGCAAACCCCTAAAATTGATGTTAAACGGCATTAAAAGTTGGATTCTGAATTATATACAGTGAATTTGACTGTATGGTTTTGACCATTATGCTTGTGTTAACTTTATCTAGGTATATGTTAAGTTTGAAAATTTTGGATTAAAAATTTATTTTTGATGTTAAAATTTGGTCGTATTTATTTAAGCGATAAATTGATAATATATTAAGGAAATAAGTTATGTAAGGTAATTGGAATATTATCTTAGCAAAATTTATAATTAATATTATTATTTGTTAGTTATTGAGTTTAATATAAAAATTAATTAAGATATAGTCGAGTATATTTTATAAATAATAAAAAAATAAAATAATAATAATAATAAAAAAAGGGAAAGGTGTTATGGTATGGGGCGTAGAAATAATTTATAAGAGTTTAGAAACTTAAGAAAAATAAATTTGGAAGGTTATGGTTTATAATTAAACATAAGGGTAATTTAGTCTTTTGAGTAGACATAAGTAGGGTTATATTCTTAATTGTGGGTTGCCCTACATCTTCTCCATCAGCAGCCACCTCTTGTCTTTCTTCAACCCTTTCCCTTTCTTATCTTCAACCAAATCATTT
>CANYBF010347099.1:0-15670 GCA_948192965.1 Dalechampia spathulata
AAGATGGAATACAAATAGATTTGAAAATCCCGAACCCACACTCTGAAGAAACTAAGGTCGTTTTCAACTCTGGAAAACCTAAGTTTTATTTCCTAGTTTTCAAATTAATTCAATTGGATTAATAGAAACAAACTAGGTGGCAACTCCACATCCACACTCTGCTTTTTCAAAAGGTAAAACCTAGAAACGGAAATGGACAAAGCTCACAATAAGGTTGTGCTAGTCAGATAGAAACCATTTGAGTAAGACATGATCAATAAGCTTATTATGGGGCCACTGCTACTATACCAAGATAAGTTGAAGTATTAGACATTCCATACCTTTGAGGACATTCACTCTATTAGCCAACTAATTGAGCATATCGATGGCCTAAATAAGAAGGAGCCTTCCTTCCTCAAACCCAAAACAACCACATACACCCAAACATAGCATAAATCCTACTATATAAATGCCTTACAAACACCAAATCCCATACTCCAAAACACTACCCAGCCTTAGAGTTACTCAAATCTTGGGATGCCACTTTCTAAGGTTTTCAGGCATCTTCTTAAAGCCAAACTCATCAAGCCACTCAAGCCAATTTTCCAAACGCCGCCCCCAGCCTTAGTAGAAATAAAAACCTTTAGTCATTACCACTAGCATCATGGCTATAACACTGATGATTTCCACTCTCTCAGGTGGGTTATTTAGGATCTCATTGATTCAAGTGAGCTTGAAGATCCCAAGAAATCCAAACCCTCTACCAAGATAAACCTACTATCTAACTACTATAAGGCCAACCGCACCTACATTTTCTAATCAGGGTTGCCAGAATCCTTGGTTCTTAATTCCTTCTCTCCCCTCGATAGTAAGGAGAATGTTAAGCTACCTACTATCAGCTTTTAGTCCGATGGTGAGTTCAACATTGGTGCCATTGACATATTATATGATAGTTCTAAGGATGAATCTATAGATACTTAAAGTTCTTCTAAGTCTTAATCAATAGAGGTTCAGAGTTTTAAGAGGGGCGAGTCGGCCGGGACTCCCAAGGTAGCCAAGCCAGTATTTAAGTCTCCTAAGCAGCAAAAGGGGTTAGGTGCTAACATGATATCTTCTCGAGTTTGCAACATGACTCGTAGTGGTAAGGTGTTCACTCCTCCTAATCTTAGGAAGAAGTTAGATGCTTTAAGGAAGCCGATCAAGGCTAGACCCACCAGGGATGAGGCTAGTCCAAGTAGTGTTCTAGCCCCATAACCTGCTGATAATGTTGCTCAGCTTGATAATATTATGATCAAGCAGTTGAAACTATTATGATCAAGCATCAACTGGATATCGTCAAGACACTCTCTAGCATGAGGATTTCTCTATCTACTGCTACCTTCAGTATGAAGAGCTAGTTGGTGAACTGAGAGTTACGATCTAGCATGATCACTTTCTCATATGCAGATTTATAGGTTGAGGGTATTCATCACAATAAGGCACTTTTATCAGGGTGCATATCGTAAACCTCTCCATTTCTTATATAATGGTGGATAATGGTTATGGCATCAACATATGTCCTCTTAAGGTGTTTCCAAAGCTCAGGATCCAACCATTATACTTGGAGCCATTCAAAACTATCATCAAAGCTTATGATGAGTCTAAATGAGAGGTTACTTGCACCTTCACTACCACTGTTACTATCGGGCCAATCAAATTAGTGGTGGAATTTACAATTCTCAACATTCAAGTATCATTTGCTTTGCTATTGGGCCAGTTGTGGTTCCATCCCTTGGGGGCTATGCCATCTACCTTGCACCAAAAGATTAAGTTTCTATATGATGAGGGTGTAGTTACTATTGTAACTGATGATGAGGTTGCCCTAGCCTTTGTCTAGGGAGAGATTCAACATAATCATACTCTCAAGTTGCCTAACTTGGATGACCTTTTTAACCAACAGTTCACCATCTTTGATGATGTTTGTGACTTGTCAAGCTTGATAGTGTCCAAGAAGGTCATTGTTACTTCTTCCACCATCAGCCCTAATGATGCTTTTCAGATCTTCAATGATATTGATAATTTCACCATCAATTACCTTGACCTGGGACCCTCTACAGTTGTCATACTAGGGTCTGAGCTGTAAAGTTTTGATATAGAGGATCTGCTTCTTCAGAAGGTCAATGAGGACATTGCTACACTTGTAGATTGTACTTTTGATGAGATTTTGTATAAGGACAATGATGTCCCTATCTCTATACTTTTGATAATGATGTAATCATTTCAAAGTTTAATACAATGAAAATTAGCTTTGCTTATGTTTACGATGTGTATTGTGATGGCATTGTGCAAGAACATGAGCATTATATGAGTATTTTTGACATTAACGCATCATGCATTGAAACTGTTAACATTGGCACATATGATAGACTTTGTCCTCTCTAAATTGCATTAGATTTAGCCTCTGATGAGAGAAAAAAAAATTGTTAGACTGTTAAAACAACATATATAAGACATTGCTCTAGGCTACAAAACTATAACATAACAATAAATTTAAATTTCAAGCCATTTAAGCAGAAGTTGTGTTAGCTCCGACCAAAATTGGCTCAAATGATTAAGGAGGTTATTTAGGAGCATTTGAATGATGCATTTATCAAAATGGTTGACTATCCTGAATGGTTGGCCAATGTGGTTCTAGTTCCTAAGAAAGATGATAGAGTCAAGGTCTATGTACACTATAAGGATCTAAACAAGACATGCCAAAGGATGACTTTCTTTTACCTCATATCAATATGCTGGTCAATAGTGTAGCTGCTAGTGCTATGTACTCCTTTGCTAATGGTTTTTTAGGAACAATCTAATTCTCATAGCTACTTTTAACAAGGTGAAGATAGCTTTCATCAAAGAATAGGGAACCTATTGCTACAAGGTTGTACCCTTTGACTTGAAAAATGCAAGTGATGCCTATCAGAGAGCTGTAATAACCTTATTGCATGATCTAATACACAATGAGGTTGAGATCTATATGGATTACATGATGGTGAAGTCTCCCACCAGAGAAGAGAATCTAGCTGCTCTAGACAAATTTCTCATACAGGTTGACAAGTAAAGACTCAAACTTAATTTAAAGAAATGCATATTAAAAGCGATATCTGGTAAGCCATTGGGTCATGTTATCAACCAAAGGGGTACTGAGGTGGATCTTCAGGTGGATCTTGACAAGGTGAAGTTGATCTCTCAGATGCTTATTCTTAGAACAGAGACCAAAGTTAAGGGATTTCCAGGATAGCTCCAGTACATCAATAGATTCATTACTAAGCTCACTACTATCTATGAGCCCATCTTCAAGCTTTTGAGGAAGAACTAGCCTTTGGTTTAGGGATCAGAACTGCTAGTTTACATTCAAGAGAGTGAAGCATTATCTCTCAAACCCACTGATTTTGCAACAGCCTCAACCAAGAAAACCATTGTTGCTCTATCTAGCTTTGGAGGAGGAATAAATGGGTGCTATGATGGCTTAGGAGAATGAAGTCAAAATTGAGCATGTCATTTACTACTTGAGTAAGAAGCTATTGCTAATAGAATGCAAATACAACACTACTAAGAAACTATTCATTGTTATGGTATTGGTCACTGAGAAGCTCAAACACTACTTCTAATAATACCAAGTTCAGGCGATCTTCAAAGTTGATCTTATAAAGTACTTGTATAAAGCTCTTTCACTAGTGGGGAAGCTTTATAGGTGGCTAATCTTATTGTTAGAGTTTAATATGTAGTAAATCACTAAAAAGGTGATTAAAGGCTGAATGATTGCTGAATTCTTAACATCCTGGCCAATGGATGACTCTAAAACCTTCAAACTAGACTTACCAATTGAGCACTCAGGGCCAGTTGACATCCAAAAATGGGAGTTGCACTTTGATGCATGGTCAATAAAAGAGGTGCAGGCATAGGAGTTGTGCTAATCACTCTTGGAGGTGAACTAATTATGCTTTCAAATGAACTAATTACGCTTCCAAGTCATCAATAACATGGCTAAATATGAAGCATGTCTGTTTGGGCTTGAAGCATTGCTAATGATTGATGCCAAAGATATGGAGGTATTTGGTGATTTAATGCTTGTCATTCTCCAGTCCATGCCCAAGTGGAATGTCAGAGAAGAAAGGCTCAAAACTTATGCCGAATACATAAAGCTCATAATTTACAATTTTAGCTCATGTCAGTTTATTCATACTACGCATGATGACAATTAGATGGTCAATGCCTTGGATAGACTGGCTTCTATTTACGAGCAACCATAGTATCAAGTTCAGCCCATATTTAGCGAGCAGTCAAAGATTCATTACTGTGAGGGAGAATGGGTTATGGTGCTAGACCAGCATGATTAGATTCCATGTTATACTGATATCATTAACTTTTGAGAACTGATGCTTATTTAAAGGAAGCTAATAAGACTGACAAGCTAGCTTTACAAAGGCTAGTAGCCAACTTTACTTAGCATCAGGGTGTTCTCTATAGAAGAACAGTCAATAGGGTACAACTTCAATGCATATCAGGGAAGGAGATTGAATCAATCATGCAGATAGTGCATGCTGGTCTATGCAGATCCCACATGAATGGATTCACTTTGTATAGAAAGATCTTACACCAAGGGTATTTCTAGCTTACCATAGAGAGAGATTGCATATAGTTTGTACAATGATGTCATGAGTATCAAATTCATGAAGATTTGAGTCATATACCATTTATCAAATTGTACAATTTGATGATGCCTTGGCCTTTCTTAGCTTGAGAAATTGACATAATGGCTGAGATCCATCCTAATGCTTCTAGTGGGCACCGATACATATTGGTAGCTGTTGACTACTTCTTGAAGTGGGTGGAGGCAAAATCTTATATTAAATTAAGGGTAAAGTAGGTTGCCAAGTTCATAGAGAATAACCTCATATGGTGATATAGGGTACCATATCACTTGTTGTCTGACAATGGAGTGCAGTTCTAAGGCTAGGTGTTTGACTTATTAGATAGATATAGGATCAAGCATCATCAATCTTCTTTATATCACCCTCAAGCTAATAGGGTAGTTAAGGTAGCCAATAAGATGATCAAGCATATCTTGGCCAAAATAATGCAGACTTATAGAGATTTGCATAAGCAATAACCATTTGCTTTATAGGGTTACAGAACCACTAAAAGGAGTCCTATAGGTACTACCCCCTACTCTTTGGTTTATAGGAAAGAAGTCATATTGCTAGTTAAAGTAGAGCTAAAGTCTCTTTGGGTTGTTTTGGAAGCTTAGTTACCAAAGGCTAAGTGGAAGAGGGCCACGTATGAACAGCTGGTTGCTATTGATGAGAAGCGGATAAAGGCTCTTTTTTATTTATAGCTCTATAAGAAGCCCATGGAAAATGCATTCAACAAGAAAGTTAAGTCTATTTTTATATGAGAAGGTGATCTAGTTCAAAAGCAAGTCATATTGGCTATTCATGACCCACATAGAATATTTAGACCTAACTGGGAGGACCTATTCTTAGTTAAGAAGATCTTGTCCAAAGGCATTCTCTGCATCTCAGACTTAGATGGTAACGAGTTCTTGAAACCTATCAACCTTGACCAACTGAAGAAGTATTTTTTCTAGCGCAAAGGGCCAAAAGAAGAATGAAATAAAAATAAAAGTCTGGCTAGCTAAAAATATGCATAGGTGCCTCATGCAGAAGTTAAGATAATGAAACATGTTTCCTCAATGTGTTGAAAATCCATTTAGACGGCTCACGTAAAAGTTAGGGCTCTTTAAAAGTAAAATGAGGGTGTTAAAATAATTGATTAGAAAATCTTATAGGGGACTGGTCAATGATAGGGGTTAAGTCTAATGCATATCAAGGAACTTCTATACCACTTTTAACATTATTCATGCAAATGTTTTAATCTTATTAATGCAAATGGAACACATGTTCTTAAACTTAGCCATAAGTAATACTAGTTTCAAACACAAAGCACTATCTTTCTTTATTGCATAATTTTATTGCCTAACAATTTTGCAGTACAGAATCATAAGTATGGTGCAACACCTATAACTTATGCTCATCATCCAATGATCATTACCATTAAAATCCTACGGCAAGGTCAGGTTCTCTCTACACGCTCCATGAAGCAGGATAATAATCATCCTCCTTCAAACTCCATCAACTAAGGGATAGTCTGTTTGTGACCATACTAACAATAGACTATAGCAAGACTGTAATGGGTGTAACATCTAAATCTTGGTAGTAGAATGTAATCTTTGTATGCCCTTACCATCATATGTTGTATGTGCCACCATGAAAAAGTCCACCTGACCTCACTCTATGAGATGGCTCTCATCCACTTGACCCAGTCATCATATGTCAGTATCCTCGCCTTGTTAAAGGTGTAGTTTCTCATTATATAGCTACTAAGTGCATACCTCTATGGATCACTCGCTAGTGGTGCTAAGATTCCCAGCTTCTCTAGAGGTTAGATCTATAAAAGGAAAAAAAGAGTAGAAAAAAATAAAAAACAAAGCTTGTTAAGTTAAAAACCTTACAAAAGGTTGCTTAGGTAAAAATTAGAGTGACATACTAAGCTGAAAACCTAAGGGGGCAGTTCAGGCAAAAGTTAGGTTCCAAAGTAAAGCTAATGGTCTGATGAGCCAAAAACCTCATAAGAGGCAATTATTGCAAAAATTAGGGCAGAAATACAACTTTTCTAAGTTAAAAACTTGTAAATGCGGCTTAGAACTCATATTGCAGTAGAAGCAAACTACTACTCAAGTGTTTGAACTGACCTCACCTAACTCGATCTAGTCCTAAGATCATCTCTATCACAATCATCCAAAAAAGGGTCCGACCCTGCTCCATTTGGTTTATCACCAGACCAACCAGCAAATCCCTATGGCCAGATGAGTTGACAAATAAAAACTATGCCAGTAAAAGCAGACTGCCATATAGTAAAAAGATAGCAGTAAGATCTATAGAGCTTTTTATACTCAATAGTGACCTTGCTATCTTAGGGCTAATGTCGAATGCCCTAATCAAATATAGGACTGCCTTTCAAATAAACACTGGCACTTTCAGCATGACCATCATGCTGCACATAACTCTTAGGATAGCAGCAAACTCCCTATACATCAAATATAACTCTATGTGTCCAAACCGAAAGATATAGGCCATTAGATCCTATAACTGCACAGTAGCGTGTAGAAAAGTAGTTTTAATGGAGACTTGCTGGAACATCTTTAGATACTAAAGTTTGAATGTACTCAATCAACTCCACTTAATGTCACCCACTAGCATGAAAGAGTACGGAAAGCAGGTAATGATTGATAAGTCATTTTCTATCTAGTTTCTATACAGAAGAACATACAAGTTATGTTTTGATAGAGAAACCAGAAGATATAGAGTTCCAGCATTTGACTATCTATAGAGTTTGTACACCATAGCCTGAGTGTACTAGGCCTTCATGCTAGGCTACACTACTCTATCCTATGCTCTGATATAGAAGCCTTAAAGTTTCAACACCATGCATATTGAGTCTAACATCGCATCTACCCTAGGCGTTGTCATCTCTGGATTGCTCCTTATCTAGACTAGGATTATCAGGGACCTTAATGTTGTACCACTCCAAGGGCACCCTTAGATGGATGATCTCTCTGCTCATTTGCTCAATCATTCAAGAATAGCAATCTTGCTCCTCCCACTCCAAGCACTGGCTTGTTTGCATTATCATAAGCATATAGGTATATAAGTCTAGCATCTATGCATAAACATCATGATCACAACCATAATAACTACTTTCCAAACATCCTACATCTCAGAGCTATGGTAGAGGCGTAGTCCCATTAGCAGTCTCGTAGTGTCAACTATAGCATCCTGAGGCACCTGTACAAGTTAAACATATGTCAGATCAGCAAAATCAATAGTATGCTAATGCATTTCATATACTCATATGAGTGGTGTTTGGCCACTTGAACTCAATCCCATCCCTCATCAGTATCAAGAAGGATGTCTCATACGGGTACTCATATCCAAGAGGTGCATCTAGAATATCAGGCTCTGATCTTAATGGTATCACTCAAGACATAAGGGTAGATCAATGGATTATGAGGCCACATTAGTAAACCCTCAATGAAGCTCTACAGGTGCTCATATCCAAGAGGTGCATCTAGAATATTAGGCTCTGATCTTGATGGTGTCACTCAAGACATAGCAGTATATGATCTCTTCAAGGTGCACCACCTTAGGAACTACCAATAGTTTGTAAACCATAGTGTCCACCCCTACCATAATAAGTGTCAGGTCTTTCATTAGTTTTACTTGCTCTGTCATGTTGACCTCTACACGTAGATAGCTTGACAAGCCCTAATAGCTGTATCTATATAAAGGTTTTATAGTCCACTGGTGACTCTGATAGGTGCTCTAGCTAGAGAATACCGGTCAATGCAGCAGTCACCTCTATGTCTATATCAATACAAGGTGCCTAAAACATAGCTTGTGGTGGTACAGCAGGCTCCACACATCCCTCTAGCCCTAGCTACCAATCAACTATATGATTGCCCATAGAGAACAGTCTACACTATGGGCTCTCTAACAGCATGTGATGCTCATCCTTGTAAGACGAGCTAATCAAGTACTCCAATCATGGAAACATGTTATCCCAATGATAAATACGGACTTATTCCAACAATAATATTAAATAGTAAGATGTCAACTCAAGTATTTTCTAAACTAGTTCAATTCAAATTTATACTAAAAACATTGTTTTCTTCTTACCTGATCCCAGGTCAGATCATTCAAATGCTCTCTCAACTCATCCATGGTGTAACCGGGCCTTTGACGTGGCACACACTATGCCTGCATATATGGAAATCCAAGTGGTAGTCTATACAGAATCTCAAGCTCTAGTAGCAGCCTAAAATCATATGCCATGATCTGCAATATCAACATATACACAATCAGCAACAGACTCAATTGAAGTAACATTAGTTTTAGAATCAACATAATTCTACTTACCTCAATGACTTACCAACAGTTGATGAAATAATCTCTACACTACCTACTACAGATGTCCAACCCTTGCATTAGATGGGCTAGCCTGGTAATGCCTCAATCTAATCTACTGATGATGTCAAGATCATGTAAGGCCTATAGTATAGATAAGTAGACCTTATTCCTAGTGTTGTTGAATAGAGTACACCCCAGCACATACAATAGAAAGTTGTGGGTATACTGGTCAAGAGAGATCATCCTACCAAGCAACTCTACTAGAAGTGCCTCTTGAAGACAGTCATATGATATGTTATGTCCTCCTCTCATGTTAGGTGACATGCCTAACAAACTAAAGATCATACCATACGACCAGCATGGTGATGTCAGCCTGATATTGAATTGGATAGGCAATCCAGTACACTCTAGCCCAGTGATCTCGATGAAGGTCCTCTAGGTAATAGCAATCCCCCCTATTGGTAAATGGAAAGTGTGAAAAGAATCCATCCATCGCCCTATCATAATAATGATGATAAATTTATTACACCTCTTCTCTATGCTTGTGAAGCAAAAGATGTATTGACCGAAGTAGCTCTAGTCAACTCTGACATGCACCTCTTGTAGTAACTATGAGTACCACTCATAGACTCCTCAGATGTTGCCAATTATGACAAACATCTTCTATCTCTACAGATTGTAAAAAAATTCAAGTCAGCTTTTAAATTGAATTTACAGACCACAGACTATATTTCAGAGGTCTAGAGTTCCTCCCTCAACCCTAAAAGTCACCTATTCATGCTTACGAAAGGCTAAAATACTCAATCCTCAATAGAAAAGCCAAAAAAGCTCATTTTAGTCTAATATTCATTGCTATATATGCAACATATAGCCTTATGTGTGCCACTTATAAACTATGTGCAACAGACATAATGCTATATTTGTAGCATATAGCAAGACCCATAAAAAAGCATCAAAACCTTAAGCCTAGCACCTAATCTAAGTTAAATACTAACTTAAACTCAACTTTTGAAAAATCTAAAAAACCAAACCTAAATACAAGAAATTTACCTTCTTAGGAAGAACTCGATACCTTGTAAGCCTATGGTAAACTTTTAGTGATTGGTTTGCCATAGGAACATTCATAGTAAGGATTCCAAGTTGTATGCTCAGTTAGATCTCAAAATCAATTCCAGGTCTCAGGGTGTCAATTACATCCTAATTTTGGTTAGTTTCAAAGAAATAATGGATTTCAGATGTTAGAATTGAGAGAAAATCATTTTGGAGTGGGGAAACCAAATGATTTTCAAATAGGAGGCTTGGGATTTTATTATTTCTATATGATGTACGTGGCATGTAGTTCTTTATGCTTTGCACATAGTAAATTTTGCTAATTTGTACTAGCCTTTAGAGTGCTCTTCTAATGTATGTCGGGTATCCATGAAGATACACCCATGGAATTACGCTTCTCATAAAAATTTCAAAATTTTTGGAGATTATTTTCCCCTAGGAGTCCAATTTTGATGACCCACAGCCTCTAAAAAATGTAAAAAACCAGTCAAAATGCAACAGACTGATACTTAAAAATTCATGTATTTTCTCTAAACCATTTCAATTTCAACGTCACTAACAAATTACTTTTCTACATCTAGCATAGATAAGAAAATGATGCAACAGATGATCAGTTTCTATCAAGCCTTGACTACTGGTCAAGCCATTGATCAAGCAGTGTTGCATTCCAACAGTAGGTCCCAAACGCAATCTTTAGAGATATTAGACACTTTTCTGATGGTGTGAGCATAGATCCAATAATTGATCACATTCAAAACCAGCAGTTATTCACCCTAATCCAATAGTTGATCCCTCAGGTTCTACAATTGACCGTCTAATCTAACAGCAATCATGAGATCAAGCATTTAACTCTTAAACCCTGATAGTAGGCATCTGAACTTAGATTTTAGGTGATTTTTAAGCCTCACAGTAAAGTCATCGGTCTAATAGTGACTTGATCAGCATTGATCATGTAGCCTGAACACCAAGCTTCTAATGGCAGAATTAGGTTGCAAGCCTTGGCATAAGCACTCTAATAAGCATTGATCATGGAGCTCAAGCACTAAGCTATTAGTGGCAAAATTGGGTTCGAAACCTCGATATGAGCACTTTGGTCAACATTTATCATCTTGCTTGAGCACCAGGCTCCTAGTGGTAGTGTTAGGTATCTTTTCTCCCTAATGGAGTTACAAGCCTTATCATGAATAATACTTAAACAACATTGATTGCTTTGCCTGAGCATCACGCTTCTAATGGTTTATGTTTTATTCCTTAGATGGGTCACAAGCCTCAATATGAGCATCATTTAATTAGGTATCAATCATCTAGCCAAAGCACTGGGCTCTAAGTAAATTTTCCTCAATGGAGTCATATGTTTTAACCCAAGCATCAAGCTCTTAATGCCAGAGTTTGGTCATTAGCCTTCACATCCCTAGTGCATCATATTCTCTTCCCCAATGAAGTTGTAATCCTTGGTATTAACACCTTGATGTAATTTTCCCCAATGGATCACATCCCCAATAGATCTTAATTTCCCCTGTAGAGCTGCAAGCCTTAGCATGAGCATTTTCCAAGCCTCAGCACGACCATTCTATAAGCCTTAATGTGAGCACCTTGCAAGCCTCAATACGAGCATCTTGCAAGCCTCAAAGTGAGCCTTGCAAGCTTCAACATGTGCTGCAAACCTTAGCACATACAGTACGACATGAGCGCCTTGCAAGCCTCAGCATGACCATCTTATACGCACGAACATGAGCACTGAGCCTCAACACAAGCATCAATCATGTCCTCACCTTGCTTTTGATGAAAAGTCATGTTATGATTAGGTCTCATTTTGATAGCTTTTATGATGTTTCTTCAAAATGGTCTTAATCATGGGGTAAACTATTACCTTGACTTTTCACCTGCATGCGGCAGTTTTAAGATTTCATCAATTCAACTTGGTACAGGTTCTCAATGTTGACCCTGATTCCTTGAGTGCTCTTGACATATGGAGCACATTACATTTTGCTTATGGGAGGTGGAGAATATATCATGCATTTTCTGATGTGCGAAGCACATAGTGCTACATGTTGTGCATGTCATGAAAATATACGTTTAGTGGGCATCCCTTTCGTGAGCAAATATAATATACTCCATACAGCACCATGCCTTAGGGTCCCAAATGATGCTTCTTTGACCTATGATGCACATCCTAATATGCCTACACTGGGCGGTGCACATAAGTCAAATTTGTGTTATGCTGGGCATTTACTGCTACATGTTGCGCATATAGCACTATATGTTATGCACATAACTTATAATTTTCTATAATCCCACATTGCTAATATGATTTTCTTAATTCCATCACCCACACCAATAAATATAAGCCTTGTATTTATGGGAAAGAGTTTGAAAATTAACTAATTGCACCTAAACTCTATAAGCCTTAATTAACTCTCGCTTAATTAAGCACTTAATTAAGTAATTAACATAGGATTAGAGATTAATTAACCTTAATTAGATCCCTAATCATGTTTGGAATCAAGATTCAAAAGCCTAATCTACTGTGGTGAGTGGAATGCTTATTCTCTTCCTCTTTTCTTATTAATTTCATGTTCGGTTTTTTGGTTTTTGATTTGATTTTGATGGTTGGCTTCAATCATATGAGTTTTGATGGATGCTATGTCACATCCTGAATTTAGTGGTTCATTGTGCATTCATAAATTAATGTTATGTTGTGTTTTATATGTTATTGGTGTGAAAATGATATAAAATTATGAGTATGTTGATAATTATATAACAAGAATTAAGTTTAAAGCTCAAAAGAGAAAATTGAAAATTTTACTAAAACCACTAAAACAGACCCTAAACAACACTAAAATGATGATTCTATGTTATAAACATTGAATTTTATTGAATGGTTTTGACCATTATGCTTGTATTAACTTAAGTTAGATATATGCAAATTTTGAAAATTTTGCATTAAAATTTAATTATGACATCATAATTAGGTAATGATGATGTAAGCAAATAATTGAGGTGATTTTAAAGAGTTAGGATATGTAAAAGTAAGAATTAATAATGAATTAGTAAATTTTATATTTAATATTAATAATATAAAGTCTAATTAGAATTTTAAATTTATTGACATGATGATATCGTAAATATTAGATGATGATGTCATAAATAGGAATTGTTGAATTATTGGTTTGGGAAAAATTAAGGGATGGTATGATAATTAAAATAAGGTATATTTAAGGATAAATGGAGGGTATTATATGGAAATTAAGCAAATATTGGTGGTATTCCAAAGAAAATACATGTATAGACATGTATTTAAAGGGACTAGGATTTGGTGCAAGTGTGTGTACGTGTACCCTATTAAATAAATACATTAAACTCTAAGGATGCCCTACACACACACCCATCATCTGCCCTTATGTTCCCTTATCCCTTCTTTGTCGCGGAAACAAACCCCTCCTCTTCATTCCATTCTAAATCTTATCTTATCTACTTTCAAGTCTTCTGTTTGATTTTTAAAAAGCCAAAACCCATCACTTCCATTTCATAAGCTTTCTTTTCTATCTAAACTTTATTTTTCAAGTTAAGTTTCATACGCAAGTTTGAAGATTTTGTTGAAGAGTTTTCATTTCTATAACTTTTAAGTCAAGACCAAAGCTAGATCATCAAAGGGACTGAACATTTACTTCTTCTTCTTCTTCTTCTTGTCTTTGATTTCTATGTTTAAGCAAGGTTCTTATACATGCAGCAAGGTTTAGCTTAAATCTTTCTTCTTTTTCCTTGTTTTCATTGTCGACCGAAGCCAACTCCTTATGATCTTTAAGTTTTTGACCAAAATCTTCTTAAAACAAGTTCCTTTCATCAAAATTATAACCTTTCTTTTTATGAACCACTATGTTTCATTTTCGTTCTAACTAGTTTTGTTCATATGTGTGTATATGAAGGTATAAATTAAACAAAAAGGAGCAAGTTCATGAGGATCTTTATACATCTAAAACTAGATCAAGTTAGAGACAAGATTGGTGCGGTTTTATTTTGTTTAACTTCAGGTAAGAAAGAGTAAGTATGTTTAGCATTAGATTCATTTAGGTTATGAATTGCTGATGAGTTTATTGTTCTAGCCGAATGGTAACTAGAGTATTAAAATGTTTTTGGTTAGTTTTTGTTACTATTTTGATGGTTAGATTGATTAGAGTTGTAAATGAGTATGAAATAAAGTGTTAATTTGGAGTGGATGTGTGTATTGTGCTTTATCTTTTTAGCCGAAGCATATGAAGGTAAATTATATAAAGATGGTAAGTTTAAAATGTTTTTTTTAAGAAGTTTATTAAAAATAAGGGGTTAATGGTTAATGAAATGATAAAAGCTAAGTGTTTAACTAGCAAAAATTGATATTTTTAAGTAAAATCTTTATTTAAGTATGTTTAAGTTAAGAGCTATATAAAGTATAACTTTGATAAGTTTAATTTAATTGGTTAGCTTAAGAATTAAAGAAAATTTGAAGTCATATAATAAAAGAAATTGGTATAAGCAAGATTAATGAAATTTAACTTAAGATTTAATGTTAAGTTATTAAGTGGAATTAAAAAAAAAAAGGGGCATACGGCTATGAAGCCTCTATGAACTTATATGGAAATTAAAATAAGTATAATAAATGAATTTTTGGAAGATAGTACATTCTGTTTTTAAAAAATATATATATAAATGTTGATTATATTAGAAAATATAATGAAATAGGATTTAAAGTCTCCAAATAAGTGTTGCTAAATAATCATTTAGAATTTAAAGGATTTGGTGAATATGGTATATACGCATAAGGAGTTTATTGAGGTAAAATGATAAATGCTATGTGATGTTATTTAAGTAATTTAATGATAGAAAAATATATATATATAAATATATATTAAGAAAAAGAAATATATATATATATATATATATATATATATATTAAAATGAATTTTATTGAGATTACGGTTTTAAAAGATAAAAATTGAAATAATAAATTATGGTTATAAGATTATATAGATAAATAAGATGATAAGTTTAGTTTAGATTGAAATTTTTGGACTAAACATAAAAGATAATAGTAAAATTTAAACAAACGTTAATATATGAATTTTGATGATTTAGTTTATATTATTGATTAAATTGAGTATCTTAATATATTAAATAAGGATTAATGATTTTATTTAGGTTAAAAATAAGTGAAATATCATTAGGAATTATTTAAATGAAGAATAATTGATGACTACATTTAAATATTGGATTTTGAGGATGTTATGGAACATATTATATGGTAATGTGAAGGAAATAATATATAATCATATGAAATGAGTTTTGGGTATGATTAAGCATAAATAACAGAATTTCTATGAGGTAATGTTACTGTTTTAATTATTAACTGGTTTAAAGGCAGTTTTATGAAACAAGTGTTCTGTGAAGTTTTATAATTTCAAATACTGATTTAAATCATTTAAGTTAGTAACTGTTTTACTATTCTGTCTTGACAGTACTGGGTTTTAGTAAAATATATATATAAAATGATTACTATTAGGGTTTGAGTAAGATCAGAATAAGCTGATGTTGGAATAGCAGATTAATAAGGTATTAACTGTTAAGATATGAAATCATTATTAAATAGCAGATTTTAAGAGGGGTATTATAAT
>CANYBF010347198.1:0-10409 GCA_948192965.1 Dalechampia spathulata
ATATGATCAACATGCTTATTTAAGTCCATCCTCCTTTATAAATACTTAGTTTGTCTTCTTATTATTTATTTTCCTCCATTTATCCTTCATTGAAACATAAAATACCTTTAAACATACTTTACTTAATCACTAAATTTAAAAATTTCATGTCTTATTTGTTAAAAATGAAGATTTAGCCTTAATTAATCAAAACATTTATCTTAGCACTTCATTTTCCAACTTATACTTAATCTTAATCTTCTGTTTTTCTTATAACCATCTTATTTTATAATTAAAACTTACCAATCTTTAAGAAAATCCTTTTGAATAATTCAGCCATCAAGAAAAATCCAACAGCAACACACCCACAGAAACACACATCATTTATTTCATGTCTATTACAACCTCAAGCACTAAAACTATCAAAACATGAACTAAAAATCATCAAAAAGTTCAAATACTATTCGGCCAGCACTTGGAGTGAGGACCGCACTTGGAGCGAGGACCGTACTTGGAGCGAAAGCACAGTCTTCCTGAGGGGTTCCTTCGGGGAATGATACAGACTCGAAAGAGTCACAAGGGAGTCACCACCGGATGGTTCTGGATTGGTCCAACCGACTCATAGCATGAGTGCTAGTTAAACCCTTGAGAGATTGGGTTCGGGTGGTGGAGATCTATTTCTATGAGTTTCCAAAATCAATTTTACCATTATAGTTGGAATTAATTGTCCTAAACAAGCAAGCATACAAGGGTATATGTAAACAAACAGCGCGATATGCGATTTGGCATTGTAAGGTTGCACGTAGAATGGTATATAATGCTATATGACATTTGGATGGCATGGCATATGCATGGCATGCAAAGTAGCAATAAAATAACATGGTATATACATGACATATGATCGTGAATGACATATCATATGCATGATATGGTAACTTAGCATGATATGTAAGCATATAATCATGATAAATAGCACATATAGCATAATGTGTTAGCATTTTTTGATCATATAGGCATTGGTGTATGCATGGCATATGAAGTGAGTAGCATGGCATGTAAGATAAATGACATGGCATATGCATGGCATATGAAATGGATGATATACCATATGCATGACATATGAGGGAAATGACATATCATATGCATGACATGTGAGGTGATGTGAAACATGGCATATGCATGGCATGTAGCATGGATGACATATCATATGCATGATATGTGAAATGAATGGCATATCACATGCATGGTATGTGAGATGACATATAACATGACATATGCATGGCATATGAGGCGAATAACGTATCATATGCATGACATGTGAGATGATGTATGACATATCATGTGCATGACATATGAGTGGATAACATGGCATATGCATGACATGTGAAGTGGATGGTATACCATATGCATGATATGACATAGTAATATGTATGTGTAATGGCATGGCATATGCATGACATGGCATAGTAATGCATATGTGAATATGTATTCAACATGGCATGGTATATATGGCATGGCATAATGGCATATGACATGATGACAGCATGTGATATGGCATGGCATGGCATATAGTATGACAAGTTAGCGCATGTTGCATTGCGTATTGGTATATCTTGGCATATTTGCGATGTATTAGCGTACATGTTAATAAATGTTATGGCATGGCATAGAAGTGTGTGATATAGCATGTTACATGGCATGTGACGTGATATGGCATATATACTTAGGCAAATATAATAAGCCATCTACGAGCAAAAATAATAATGACCGGTGAAAGGGATCGAAGTAGATAGAGGATACACATGGGATTTTAGGGGGGAATTATTACAAAACAATGAATAATTCTATCCTATTACACAAATGTCCGCGCATACAATGTATTTGGTACGTTAAGTAACGTCCCCTCTTGCTTGGGTACTATTTCTTGGAGCAGTAGGAGCCAAAAAATGCACAAGTGTTTATTATGTAAAATAAACAAATAAATTCATTAGTAGCAAATAAATTTAGGATTTATTTGACTAGTCTAATGCTATGTGAAAGCATGAACCAAGAGTCAAAATTTGGTAATTATTTGGCAACAATCTTATGAATTAACACGAGTTAGATCGTGAAAATTAATAAAATAAAAATAATTTTAAGCAAAATTATTTTTGTTTGATCATGTAAAATTAAATGGGAGTGCTAACATCACTTGGAATAATTTAAATATAGCCCCTCAACCAATTTGAATCCAATCCTTTCAAAAATCAAATTTATACCAACCAAATAAGCATTTGATCACTGAAAATTAATTTTGAGGCCAGAATTAATTAAATGTAATTATTTTATGATAGATCCAGTATACTTGAGCCACTGTAAAGCATCAAATACTATTGGAAAAATCAAAATCGATTTTAAAATAAGTGAAAACGTGATTTTTTGGGAAATTTTCTAGGGGACATGTGCTACGTGTCGGGCTATGTGCGCCACACATAGGCTATGTGTGGTGAACATACCCTTACATGCAGTGCACATAGTACATAGATCTGTAAGAAAATCAAATTTTTCAGTACATAAATAATCTACAGACCACAATATGCAAGTTTAATGAAGATATTACCTCATTTTGAGCATGAATCGGCTTCCATTTTGCAATCCAAATAATTAATTATGCAATTAATTTGAATAATTAATTTTAAGGCTAAAATCAATTAGATCTGAAAAATATTTGACAGATCCATGGACAAGCACGTGAAATCCGGCTCGGATCTAGGTAGATCAAAGCCAAAAATTAGTATTTTTGGCTACTCAATAGCTTGAGTAAACCATAAAAACAAAATATTGAAGCCAATCCATAAGAAATCAAGCCAACATTTGAAGATTTATGCAAAATCCATAAGAAAAGTAGAAGAAAATTGAAAAATTACCTTGGAGTAGTAGGTTTTCTTCAAGATCTTCTTTCCAATTGTGCTTAGGGAGCCTAACTAGAGCCAATTAGTCTTTAAATCCTAAGCAATTAATTAATTAAGTGTTTAATTAATTATTAAATAATTTTGGTAGAGTTTTGGCTACCCTTAAGAGCAAAATTTCAGACCCCTTATGTTGAACCCTTAGCTCTATATTTATAGAGCCAAATTAGGGTTTGGCAAAATTATAATTTTTGGTCCGGATTTGAAAATTTTAAGGCTATGTGCACCACACATAATGCTATATGTGTCACACATAGCCTATGTGTGCAGTATGTAGTGCTACATGCTACGCATATAGTATTTTAACCGGTCGCGTGGGGCCCACTGGGGTTGCATCGGGATGTGCGCCCCATGCCCCATAAGCATCATTTTGTGTGCCAAGATATTATGTAATATGCATAGAGAGTCAAAGATATTGTGCAATATGCGTAGATATGGTGCCTCATAAGCATCCCGTTTGGTCCCGAGAAGGCTCCCAACCAAATGTCTTTTTTATGCTATATGCTACGCATATAGCATTTTGCCCCTATGCACACTGCCTTGCACGGGCAAAACGGGAAGCATGCCATACGTCGGATAAGTGTCATTTGACATATTAAGACATTTGCAAAGAAAAGTTTTCTGGATTTGGTCCGGAAGGTGGGCCCCACCAAACATCTTTTTTTCTTGCATAGTGCATGCATAATGCTATGCACTAAATCTATTTTGTTTGCATGTTTCACCTCGTATGGGTGAAATGCAATGCGTTTCTTATGTCAAATAAGCATCATTTGACATATTAGAGTGTTGTGTAAAACGGTTCCCTATTAGATGCGCCCCGAGTGGTGGGCCCCACCAAGTATCCTACTTTGGGCATATAGTGCTATATGCCCAAAAATATAGGATTTTGCATGCTATGTGCTCTGCATGTCAAATGTAGGATTTTGGTGGACCCCACCTATGGGCCCCGCATGTAGGTCCCACTAAACATTTTTTGGCTTAAGTGTTGTGTGTGTAGTGCTATGCAATCAATGTGTTCTGCATGTCCAGAACACTTAGAGGAAGCTGACAAGGGCGGTGGGTGTCGCTAAACAATGTGATGGGCCCTACCAACTGCAATGTGCTCTATACACCCAGAGCACTCAAAGGAAGCCAAACAGGCCTATATGCACTATCGGGGTCGACTTCGGGGACTAATACCAAGCTGAATTAGCAAAAACCCAAGATTGCACAAGGGTGAAAAGTCAAGGTCAACAGTTTGCCCCCTGATCAGGACCATTTTGAGGCGATACAAGTGTAATTTGTCAAAATGAAATCTGATCATAACATGACTTTTCACAGAAAGTAAGGAAGGTACCTGACTTATGCTCGTGTCGAGGCTTGATGCTCATGCTGAGGCTTGCGGTGTGCTCATGTTGAGGCTTTTAGAATGCTCGCGTTGAGGCTTACAATCCAGTTCTATCACCAGGAGCCCGCTGCTCGAGCTAGATGATCAATGTTGATCTATTGCTCATGCTGAGGCTTAGAACCCAATTCTGTCACTGGGAGCCCGGTGCTCAAGCTAAATGATCAATGTTGATCTGAGGTCTTATGTAAGACCGATGGCTATGCTGCGAGGCTTTAAATCATCTGTAATCAGTGTTCAGATGCCTACTGCTAAGATTTAGGAACCAAAGGCTTGGTTCTATGATCATCGCTGGATTGAGTGGTCAACTGTTGGACCTGGATGACTGTCTGCTGGGTCAATGCTCGTGCCATCAAATAAATGTCAAATATCTCCAAAATGGCATTTGGGATCCTCTGCTGGGTCTTTAACATTTTCTAATCAATGGTTTTGGCCAGTGAAAATTTCAATTCTATCACTGGGGGCATGGCGTTCAGGCTATCCAAACAAGGCTGACTGGTGGTCACTGCAAGATCGATGGCTTCAATGCAAGATTCATCATCTGAAGTTGGTATTCAGATGCCTATGGCTAGGGTTTTGAAGTCAAATGCTTGACTCTGTGATCTCTGCTAGATCAGATGGTTTAGCTGTGGAACCAAAAGTTATTGTCTGCTAGGTCAGGGCGATCAACCGTCAGATCTATTCTCGCACCATCAAATAAGTGTTGACTATCTCCAAAGTCTACATTTGGGACCCTCTGTCGGAATGCAACACTATCTAGTCATGGCTTGACCAGAAGCCAAAGGCTTGACTATTTTTGATCGTCTGTTGGATCAATTTCCTATGCTTACTAGACATGGGAAAATAATTTATCAGTGAAATTGGTATTGAAATGGTCTAGGAAAAATACCTAAATTTTTGAGTATCAGTCTGCTACATTTTGACTGATTTTTTGGACTTTTCAAACACTGTGGGTCGTGAAAATTAGGCTCGACGGAGAAAATGACCTCCAAAAATTCTAAAATTTTTACCAGAAGCCTAACTTTTCATGTGCATCTTAGTGGGAGGGTGGTACACATTAGCAGAGTCTCCTAGAGGCAGATGTATGTTAGCAAAATTGTTTCCTTCTCCAAAATTGATTTTCTCTCAAACCCCAAATCAAAAACTCAGCATTTATAAGAAAATGGCCGGAATTATGATGCAACTGACCCCCCGAGACCCCAAATCAGTCTTGAGCTATGCTCTAACCAAGCTCACAATGCGTGACACCTATTTTGGAGCCCGTTTTGATGATGCAGTTGCGAAAAATTTTACCATAGACTCCCATTGGTCCCGAGCTCCTCCTAAGAATATGAGTTTCCTGAAACTCGACTCGATTTTTCAATTTTTTTGGTTTTTCCAAAAGTTAAGTTTTATGTCATTTTACTTGCGTTTAGACTAGTATTTGACCTGAATTAGGTGCTAGGCTGAAGCTAGGCTTAGGTAGGTTTGCTTTTATTGAGACATTTTGATAAAAATTATGATTTTTTGGTGCGGGTTTCACTATGTGTGGTGCACATAGCACTATGTGTGGCATACATAGCCTATGTGTGTCGTATATAATGCTATGTGTGGTGCATATAGCAAGGGAAAATAGGCCAGAATGTGCATTTTTTGGCCATTTTTTGAGAGCTTAGGAATTTTAGTGATTCATAAGCATGAATAGGTGCATTTTAGGGTTAAGGGGAGGAGCTCTAAGTCTCTGAAAATGCTATATGCATTCTGTAATTTAGTATAAAAGTTGACCTGAATTTTGTAATTTACAAAGGGAGCAAACAATCGTTGGAGCTGGCAGTATCCGCGGGATATTTGAGTGGTACTCCCAGCTACCTCGGGAGATCCGTGTGAGAGTGGACCAGAGCTACTTTGGTGCGTATATCTCCTACTTCACTGGCATGGAGAAGAGGTGTAACAAGCTTGTTATCACTGCCATGATTGAGTGAAGGATGGATTCCACCCATACCTTCCACTTACCGGTAGGTGAGATCACGATTACTCCGGGGATATTTACTGAAATCACCAGGTTAAAGTGTGTAGGACTGCTTGTCTAGTTCAATGCCAGATTGACATCATCGCGCTGGTCGTACGGTGCAATATTTGATCTCCTAGGTGTGTCACCTAATATGAGAGGAGGACATAGTATTTCTTATGACTGTCTTTTAAAGCGGTGTTGGAAAAAACATTAGGTAGGATAATCTCTGTGGATCAATACACTCATAGTTTTTTATTTTACGTGTTAGGGTGTTCATTGTTCAATGACAATTGGAATAGTGTCCATATGTTCGTATTATGGGCCCTCCATGACTTGGTAGCTATTGGGTGGTATGACTAGGGTAGTGCCAGTCTAGCCCATCTGATACAAGGGTTAGATTTCTGCAGTAGGCATTACAAAGACCGCTTCATCAACTATTGACAGGTCATAGAGGTAAGTAGAATTCTATTGATTCTGTTATTGTAGTGTTCGTCTAAGTCTTGCTGACTATGCATGTTGACCTTGCAGATTATGGCATATGAGTTTGGGCTACTACCAGAGCCCGAAATCCTATATGGGATACCGCTTGGTTTTCCACGCATACAGGCATGGAGCACACCATGATGGAGGCTCGATTACATGATGGGTGAGTTGAGAGAGCATCTCAACAACTTAACCTTGGATTAGGTAAGAAGAAACAATTTAATTAGCATTAAACTGTATTGAAATGGTTTGAGAAATACCTAGGTAGGTGTCTGATCTCTTATCGTTGTCGGAATAGGTATGTCTCCATCCCTGGAGCAATATGTACCTGAGGCCAAAGTACTTGATTAGCTCGATGCGTAAGGATAAGCAACACATATTGCTAGAGAGTCTTAAAGGTAGACTCTTTTATCTGGGCGAGTGCATTGTAGACTGGCATCTAGGTTTAGAGGGTTAAGTGGAGCCTGCTACACCCCCAAGAGTGATGTTCTGGGCATCTTGTACTAAGACTAACCCAGAGATAATTGCTACACTAAATGGTATTCCTGGGGGGGAGCGTCTGTCTGATTCACCAGTGGATTACCCCACTTTCATCCAGTTGAGGTTACTGGGGCTTGTGGAGCTTTCCACATGTAGAGGTCTACATGACAGAGCCAGTGGGTTTGGTGTTAAACCTGATATTCATAAAGACCGAGGTGGGTACCATAGTTTACCAGTTGTTGGTAGTTCTTGAAATAGCAGTGCCTTAAAGAGGTCTCGTGATGTCAGACCTAGCATGAGCCCATCGAGACCTATATTTGGTACTCCAGAGGTGCCCCTAGGATATGAACATCTAGCAGACTAAGGCTAACTGATGTGGCTATAAAAATCATTGATTTACACTCATGACGAGACTGGTCATCCCTACGAGACTTCCTTCCCGGTGCCGGTAAGGAGTGAGGTAGAGTTTGATCCACCAAACACCACCTATGGGAGTACATGTATTTTGTATTTGATCTGACTTTAGTAGTCTTACATGCATTTGACCTATGCAGGTACCCAGGGATGTTATGGTTGATGCCTCGAGGCTTCTGACAGGATTGTGCCACTATCATACCTCCAAGATGTTGACTGTTTAGGTGAGTACCTATTATAAATGCAAATGCATGGATGCATGACTTATATGCCTATATGCTCATGTTTATAGTCAAGCAGGCAAGTGGAGCGAGAGGAGCATGATCACTACATTTGGATGACCGATCAGATGGGATAGGAGATTACATGATCAATGGTGCATTTAGAGCATTATAACATTGAGGTCCCAAATAGCCCTAGTCCCGATGAGGACCATTCCGATGAAGATGACGCTTAGATGAGACATGATGTCAGATTCCCATATGCATGATGTCAGAGCTCTGTAGTTTTTGTATTAGAATAAGATAGTGTGTTACAGTCTGGCAGTGTGTGCCTAGTATGCTAGGGTTATTGCGTACCAACTGTGAAAACAAACAAAAGCTTGAACTATGTATCTTTTGGATCTATTAATGGAATCCAAAGCTGCTTGCTGCTATAAATACCCTATGTTTTATGTTTATTGCCAAAACATAACTCATTCATTCTTCTTTGCAGAAGTTACAATGACTCAGCAATCACTGTTAGCTTTTCACGCTCTTTCTCAACACTGGGGCAATGATGATTGGAGCCGATTAAGCAAGATTAGACTCTAGTACTTAAGGACACTTCAGTAAGTTTCGATCAATAATGCTTTTTTGCACGCTGTCATGCAATTTTGGGATCCGAAGGTTCACGTGTTCTGGTTCGGGCATGTGGAGCTGTGTCTAATGTATGAGGAGTTTGCTGCTATCCTCAGTATTTTCTGTAGCATGATGGCAATGCTGACAGTGCCAGTGCCTATTGGAGAGGCATTCTCACATTTGATTAGTGCCTTTGATATTAGCCCAATTTAGACGAGACCGTTTTTGACTGCATATGGCTATGTAGATCTCGTTGCTATTTTCTAGTTATGTGGCCAGAAATCTATGGAAGACCTATCATGGCTGAGGGTAGCTGGATTTGGATTGTTAGCATAATTCCCATTTATCGACCTATCCGGTCATGGGGATTTGCTAATTGAGCCTATAGTGGACCAAATGATGCAGGGTCGGACCCCTTTTCCTATGATTGTAGTAGAAATGATCATCGGACTGGACAGAGTGAAGAGAGGACTATCCGAGCATTTCAGTGGTAGTCTGCTTCTATTGCAGGTAATGATTCTAAGCTGCCTTTGCAGGTTTTCAACTTAGAAAAGCTAAGTTTTTACCCTAATTTTTGCATGAGTCACCTTTTGTAAGGTTTTTGGCTCATCGAGCTACTGATTTTATTTCAGACCCTAACTTTTGCCTGAACTACCCCCTTTGGTTTTTAGCTCAGTAGGTCACTCTAATGTTTGCCTCAGCAGCCTTTTGCAAGGTTTTCAACTCAACAAGCTTTTGATTTTATTTTATTTTATTGCAGATCTGGCTTCAAGAGAAGCTTGGGGTCTTAGTGCCACCAGTAGGGGATCCGTAAAGATACCTTACTCATAGCCATATGCGGAGGGGTTATACCTTCAGTGAGGCAAAGACGATGACATTTCAAAGCTTGATGGAGTGGATGGGGATCCGACCTGAGAGCGAGATCAGGTGGAGCTACCCTTGGTGGTGCATACAGTATGTGACTGTAATGACCTACATAGATTATGTCCTACAGCTAGGATTCAGGCACTGCATGCACTATAGTCCTGCTAGGATCTGTCATCAGTATGGTCATCGGTAGGCCATCCCTCGATTGACAGAGTTTGAGGGAGGAAGGCTAGTGCCTCGCTTTATGGAGCATGTGGAGAAGACTTGGCCTCATCGCCAGATAGTGCTAGTGGAGATTCCTGGAGCTGGATCTGCCACAAATGATGAGTACAAGCTGTGGGTGCTACGCCATGCTTGAGTTCTATACTACAAGACATTATTAGGCAATAATATGGCATGTAATAAAGAAAGATAGTGCTTTGAGTTTGGGATTGTATTACTTATGGCTAAGTTTATGGACATGTGTTCCATTTGCATTGATGAGATTAAAACATTTATATGAAAAATGTTAAAACCAACACAGGTGTTCCTTAATGTGCATCAGACTTAACCCCTGTTATCTACTAGCCTCGTACGAGATTTTCTGATCAACTATTTTAACGCTCTCCTTTTGCTTTTAAGGAGCTCTAACTTTTGCATGAGTCGTCCAATCAGATTTTCAACTCATCGAGCATATATTTTTCTCTTTTTTTTGCCTTAAATTTTACATGAACTACCTATATAGGTTTTCAGCTCACCTGGATTTTATTTTATTTCACCTTTTCTTTTACCTTTTGCTCTAGACAAAATACTTCTTCAGCCGATATGGTTTCTGAGAATTCATTACCTTCTAAGTTCGAGATGCGAATAGCACCTTTGGAGATGATCTTTTTAACCAGGAATGGGTGTAAGAGTAGGGCATCCCGGACGCGGGAGCCCCGCACGCTGTTCGGCGTGAAATGCCGTGGTGCTTGCTCTCAATGGCGTATCTCATTTTTAATTTTGAAAACAACGTTGAGTTTATTAAGTGGAGTCGCCACCCAGTT
>CANYBF010347671.1:0-16199 GCA_948192965.1 Dalechampia spathulata
GACTTTGGACTGTTTTCTTCTTTTCCCTATACTCGGAGCTAAGGAGAATCTACGAGAGGTTGGTAGATTTATCACTTTTTTTATTTTTTTATTTTTTTTATGCATTTTTCATTGTGTTCATGTTTTAATCTGATGAAAAACTGAATTAATCTTATGATTTACGCATGATTTTTATATGTTTTAATATTTTGCTTTCGCTTCGTTTTATGTGTACATCATCATGTGCGATCGCGTATGATCATCTCCATATCATACGCGATCGCGTATGATCTTCCCGATCGCATATGTCATAAAATTCTGATTTTAATTTATTTTGATTGCCGAATGCTATGTGTCATGTTTTAAGCCTACGCGTGTGATTTTTCTAACTGTTTACTTCGATCACGTATGATTATCTCAATATCATACGCGATCACACATGTTATAAGGTGCTGTTTTCTTGATTTGTTTTGATTGCTGAATGATTTGTGTCATGTTTTAAGCCTTCGCATGTGATTATCTCATTGTTTGCCTCGATCGCATATGTTCATATGCGATCACGTATGATCATCAATATCATACGCGATCGCGTATGATCCAAAGTATTCAATTTTGTTTCTTGATTTCCGTATTTTCTTTATGATAATTAAGGCATATTGGCATGATTTTCATGTTCATTCCATAATTAATGTCTTTATTATTTGCATTTGTTCCCTTTTATGCGCTTGGATTTGATTTTGCAGCTAATTAGGTTTATTTGGGAAGGAGGAGGATGAGCATACATGGGTGTTTAGCCAGGCCCTAGGCCCAATCACGATAAGCCCATTTGGATCCTGGAGAAAGTAATTGGGCCTTGGGCCCAAAACTAGGATTTTATTTGCTTTATTTAATTATTTTGGTTGGGTTGTATTAAATACCCAAATTGCCTTATTTTTCATTTATTTATCTGTTTTCCTTTTATTTGGGTGGGTTGTATTTAAATACCCACATTTCATTTCTTGCATTTATTTTCTGCACTTTTATCACTTTCTTTACGCTTTATACTTGTGATATGCCTTCTTGAATGCCCTATGCCACGTAAGTGTATGCTAAATCAAACTTGAACCTAATTGTGTGCTCAAGAGCTTTCATTAAAATTAAATAAGTGAACATAATAAAAATGGAATATTAATAAATTCGAAATCCCGAACCCTAACTCTGAAGAAATTTAGGCCGCTTTCCAACATAGGAAGGCCCGGGTTTTATTTCCTAGTTTCTAGTCATTCAATTGAATTGGCAAAACAAACTAGGTGGCGACTCCACTTTTTAACTCGACGCGATCTTTCTAGGTTAAAGACCAATCAACTATGGAATTGCGCCATTGAGAGCAAGCACCACGGCATCTCACGCCGAACAGCGTGCAGCGCTCCCGCGTCCGGGGGGCGCTACTCTTACAACTGTATTTTTTTCCTTTTTAAGTATATAAATAATGGGTTTATTGGGCTTAACCTAAGCTATGATAATTTATTTAGATTTATGTTTTTTAAAATGATTATAAGTGATAGGTGTTTTGGGCTTAATTTAGATCATGTCATTTTATTAAATTTCAATTTTCTTTTCCATGGGTTATAAGTCATGAGTTTACCAAGCTTAACCAAGGCCATGATATTTTTTAAGTTGTTTTATTTTTATTTTTCTAAGTTTGTAAGCTATATATTTTCATAGGCCATTGGGCTATCACGGTGGCATTTTTCTACTTTTACTCTTCTCGCTTATGTGTGTGGATGTTTACTTTCCTGTTGATGGATGTTGGCACATGTTTATTTTCTTGTTAATTATATGTCATGCTTATATACATTTACTTTAATGTACTTTGCATGTTAATTTTTAGTAATTGCATGTAATAAGAAAATACAAGGAATTTAGCTTAGATCTAATGGTATGAGCCCATGTAAGAGGAAGTTGGATTTTGAACTTATGATCTCATGATTTGGTAACTCCAATTATATAATAGGAATTCGATAGCTACCAAATCATTTTCAAGTTTCCCAGTTACGTTTCTTAGATGGTGACTCCATTTTCTCCAATGATGACTTTATGTCAATATTTGTGTATCCATACATCTTATCAATAATATATAGACACATTACGCTTGGCTAGTCCATGCCCAACCCACCCACCCTCCCAAAGTTAAGATTTTTATTTGTTTTGTATACTAAATTATTATTATTATATTATATAATGAAGGACTATGATTAAATATATGAAAAGAGGGTTTCATCATCAATTTTTTAAAGGTTTCTTAGCCATTTAGAAGGAAGAATCATATACATTCTTCACTCTTCATTCTTTCTCACTTTTTACATTTTTACTATTTTCCATTTTTTTTAGTTTTTAGAGTTGATTTTGGGAATTAACTAGGAATTTTTTTTGTAGCATTCTCTACATAATTTTTAGAGATTTAAGGAAAATTCAAGAGTTTAAAAGATTGAAGACTAAAGCTTCAAAGAAGAAGGAAAATCAAATGAGCAGAAGGGATTAAAGGTTAAATATCTTGGGTTTTATATTGTACTTTCTTTCTTTATTATTCAATTGTAAGATGTATATCTTCATATTGTTTAGTTTATTTTGATTGATGAATTACAAGTATACAAATATTTTGGGATTAGATACATTTATTTGAAACTTATTTTGATTATGAATGATAATATCTCATTTTAAGGGTATTTTAACATGACTCATATTTTGAGTGCTTTTTGCTTATGATTAATTTTAGTACCAATTAATTGCATTAAATGATAGATTAATTATTGGAAAGCTTAAGATGAACATGAGAGATTAATAAAGATAATTAAAGAAGTTTGTTAATAGTTTAGTTTATTCACATTTACCTAACTATTAATTAATTAATTATTATTGTCATTAATTATTATTTAAACCTAAATTGAATATTTCGTCCCTATTAGTTTAAACTAAAGTTCTATAATGTGCATTGCATGTTAGTATAATTTATTTCACCTATCATTTATCATAATTTTGTATTCTATTTTTTCAAAATTTTTTTACCATGATAAAATTTTTTATAATTTTGAATTAATATTTACCATTTAAGCATTATATACTTGTTGAAAATGTTATTTAATATACTTATTCATACTTATCAAATATTTCTAGATACTTACCAAATATTTCTTGATATCACTTAAGATGTAAAGCTATTTGTATTTATATTGAATTAAAGTACATTTTAACAAAATCTTTAGCTATCAATTAGAAGTTATCTTGCCATAATTTTTTGATATTTATTGGCTTACAATATACCAATAATGTTGCAAACAATGATTTTAGCATTGATGATATCTTGAAATTAACCAAATTCTATTTATTATTATACATATCATTTTCAATTTTATTTTAAAAAGTATATTAAATCAAGTTACTTCACTTGACTTTTATTGTATGAGTTTGAAAAAATTAAGTTATATGTTGATAATATGAAATATTTTTATAACTTTAATAACAATCTCATATTTTAAAAAAATTATAAACAATATTTTTCTTTATATAACATTTTTAGAAAAATTAGTTATTATACATTAAAATTATTATTATTCGATTATTAAAATAAATTAAAATTAATTTTATAAATTAAAATTTTTAATAAAATTAATTTTTATAAATTAAAATTTTTAATAGAATTTTATTTTCTTAAAACTAATAATTTATGTGTTGGTTTTTGTATATAAAACTATGATAATAAAAATTAATTTTATTGAATTAAACTATTAGATGATAAAAATAATTTGTATTTATATTTGATTTTGAATAGAAATTATAAATGGAAATTAGTTGTTATAAATTAAAATTATTATTATTAGATAATTAAAAATTAATTTTAAGAAATTTATAGTAAAACCATCATTTTACTTATTCACATTCTCGTTAAAATATTAATTCAAAATTCAATAGAGATATGTTCAATCAATCTACTTCATTTGACTTTTATAATGTGAATTTTAAAAATTTAAATCATACATTATCAATGTAAGATATTTTTATAATTCTCTTTGAAATATTAGTTAAAATTCAATAGAGATATGCTGAGTTAATCTACTTCACTTGACTTTTATAATATGAATTTGAAATAGTTAAATTATACATTAACAATGTGAGATATTTTATAACTTTAATAAATATCTCATATTTTATAAAAGATCATAAATAATAAATATTTTTATTTTTATAATTTTATTACAAAAATTTGTTGTTATAAATTAAAACTATTATTATTAGATTATTAAAATAAAATTAATTTTAACAAATTTAAATTTTTTAATAAAATTTTATTTTTTTAAAACTAATCATTTATGTGGTGGTTTTTAATATAAAATTTGATAATAAAAATTAATTTTAATAAATTAAACTATTAGATAATAAAAATAACTTATACTTATATTTAATTTTTAATAGAATTTGTATATAAAAATTAGTTATTATAAATTAAAATTATTACTATTAGATAAATAAAATAAAATAAAAATTAATTTTAGTAAATTTAAACGGAGTGATAAAATAATTATTTTACTTGTTCCCCTTCTCTCGTATAATATTAGTTAAAAATTTGAGAAAGATACATTTCATCAACTTACTTTGCTTCACTTTTATAATATAAATTTAAAAATGTTATATTAACAATGTAGAAAATTTTATAATTTTAATAAATACTTCATATTTTTAAAAATAATCATAAGTAATATTTTCTTTATATAATTTTATTATAAAAATTAGTTGTTATAAATTAAAATTATTACTATTAGATTATTAAAATAAAATAAAATAAAATATAGCAAATTTAAATTATTTAATAAAATTCTACTTTATTAAAACTAATAATTTATGTTGATTTTTATGTAAAATTTGATAAAATTAAACTATTAAATAATAAAAATAAGTCATATTTATATCTAATTTTGAATATAATTCTTAATCATAAATTAGGATTATTACTATTAAATAATTAAAATAAAATTAAAATTATTTTTGATAAATTTAGAGAAACAGTAAAATCATAATTTTACTTATTCATTTTTTTCTCTTATAATATTAATTAAAAGTTTGAGAAAAATATGCTGAATTAATTTACTTTACTTAGCTTTTATAGTGTAAGTTTCAAAATGTTAAATCATATGTTAATAATGTGAGATATTTTGTAACTTTAATAAATATCTTATATTTTTGAAAATAATCATTGCTATAAATTAAAATTATTACTTTTAGATAATTAAAATAAAATAAAATTAGTTTTAACAAATTTAGAATAATGGTAAAATCATCATTGGAATGTGCTCAATCAATCTAGTTCACTTGCCTTTTAAAGTGTGAATTTAAAAATGTTAAATTATATATTAACAATATGAGATATTTTGTAACTTTAATAAATATTTCATATTTTAGGAAATAATTATAATTAAAATTTTTTTATATAATTTTATTATATAAATTACCTATTTTAAATTAAAATAATAACTATTAGATAATTAAAATAAAAATAAAATTAATTTTAATAAATTTAAAGGAATGGTAAAAGTATCATTTTACTTATTTTTCTTCCCTGTTATAATACTGATTAAAAGTTTGAGAGATAGGTACTTAATCAATTTACTTCGATTGACTTTATAATATGAATTTGAAAAGGTTAAGTCATTTATTGATAATGTGAGTTTTTTTTAGGATAAGTAAGTGAACATGAGAGTAAAGGGAATATTATGAAGAAATAAAACCTGGATTATTAGCTATGTTAAATATGCGTAGCAAATTGGACTTGATTATTGGTTATATTAATTACTCAATGAAGAACTTCATTCGGAAATATGCATATAGTCTAGAATGAGGGATTGACATGTGAAGTTGGGGAAATATGCAAGGAAGTTTGAATGGTATTAAACTACTAGAAAATATACATGATAAGATTAAACGAAGGTATGCTTTTAACATGGTAAGGTGAAAATAAGTTGAAGCATATCATGTGAACTAAAACTTAGAATTTCTAAAGTTCATAAATAGAGTTAGGAAGCAATAAAAGTTTATAGTTTAACATTTATATTAGGGATGTATGTGTGTGAGGGCAAGCCAAATGTCTATATTACCTTTTAAAGTTTGATATAAGTATTGCATGAACATGTTATCATATTTGATGAGTGAGCAAGTTGTTTACATAAACAATATTTATATTATTTATTTTCTATTAAATAAAAGGGTGTTATTAATAAAAAAAATGTATAGTAAATGAAAACCAAATCAGTATTCATTTGTCATTTAGTCAAATGGATGAGCTCATGTTTTAAATTAATAAGAAAGGATAAAGTTAAAGTCACAGGATAGTATGAAATGATGTAAATCCAAGGAAAGTTAATACATAGCTAAAGTAAATGCATAACTGTTCAACATGATTAGATCAAGTAATGTAAATTATCAGGCTTAGTTGAAATAAATGATAGGAATGGGAGCTGGTGGGAAACATCATGATGGCCAAACAATACTTGAAATTAATGAAGTAGTCGGTCATGACACCAATGTATATAAATCTTTGTTAGAATAGAGTGTACTTGACAAATATAAGCCAAACTTCTATAAATTATATATACGCTTATGATAATAATGCAATGATAATGTTTAGTTAAGTTCATATGGTAATGTTCGATTAAATTCATGCATGAGATTATGCTCATGCATGAAATTAAGGAAAATACACAAATAGGGGAGAAGTTAACCAAAAGATAAGGAACCATGATTTACCTTAGATTAGCAACCATGATTGATATTAGTGAACTTAGAAAATCATTATGAATCTTAGGAAGAGAAACCAATGTTTGATTGCTACACCTTGAAACAAGGTAATAAGATCAAATATAGTTATGGATTGTAAATTACCTCTCTAACCTAAAGTAGATTGTAATATCATTAAGGAGGTCATGGTTGATTGAATAATTTTATGATCTCCTAGAGATAAGGGATGTAAATAATTAAAACAATATTCACCTCATACGCAAATATGCATGGTTAAGCAGTGATACTTGATGAGGATCGAATGATTGAAATAATGTAAACTTAATTCAATAAGTGATTAAAATGTATGTAGATAAAAGTATGTTATGCACATGATTAAGGAAATTTGTATGAATCATCCATATAAATACATACATATATATATATATATATATATATATATATATACATATATATATATATATATATATATATATAAGAATGTTGAATGAATGTGACACAACATCGAGAGAATGAAATAGACATATGCATATGGCATAATGTGAATGAAATAAAAATACATACAAAAATGTAATTGTTGATAACTAACTTAAAACCTCATGAAGGATAAGATTTACTTTTAGGAAGGGATTATAACTTTGCATCAAATATGGCTAGTAAATGAATTTATTTAGTATGTATAACAATATTTGAATTAAGCGGTACAAAATAAATAGATTATTGACTTAAGAGTATAAGATTATATAAGAATTCATGATGCAATCTAGCAGCCTAATTGTTATTTAAAGAATTTAGAAATTTATAATTGAATTTTCTTTCTTTTAGGAAGAATTTGGTAGCTGTTCATATGGACAATGAGTTAATAAAAGAGTTAAAGATTTTACTGTCTAAAGAAATAAAGAAGTTAAGTTATGGCTGGACATTGCAAACTCAAGCTTAGATAAACATGTATGCACAAAATTAATATTAAAGTGCATATGATATAATATGTATGCCAATCTTAACTTTAAGTGTGAATAATTTTTGCAATAGGTGTTAGCAAAGGAAAAAGGACTATGTCATATCCACACACGTAGCATATTGCATTGCTTATATGTGTGATGAATGTTAATTAATCTATATGTGTGATTGAGATTAAATATGGAATTGTGCGATATGTGAATATGATATGGAATATGAATGATGTATTATTTGATATGTGTTATGATATCGATATGATAATAATTGGTGGAATTATTGAATAGTGAATAATGTGGTAACGAGATGGGTATAACAGCAGGATGGATGTTGGTAAATGCGTGGATATTTTTTTATATATATACGTGTTATGTATATGGATTTTTAAAGAATATTTAATATATATATATATATATATATATATATATATGTATGTGTGCTTGATTAATAAATTTGTTTATATGTGTGAGCGTATGTGTAATTGTATGTGAATATGTACGTGTATATGTGAGTTTATGTGTATTATTTTAAGCGATGATTAAAATGTATATATAAATAAAAGAAGTTAAAATAATATTTAGTGTGTATAATGATACATATATATACGTATGTATCATGTATATATATCATATAATTGAAAGATATTATATTATATTATATTATATTATATTATATAATATAATATTTTATTTTATTTATGAAGTGGAGGAATGAGGAAATGTTAGTGTGTGCGTGTGTGCATGATGTGTGGGGTGGAATTTGTTCCACTAAACCACCTTATAAAGAAATATAAGTAAGCCATTCATTGTTACCTCCTCTTTCCTTGTTCACCATTTTTCCTCCAAAGCTTCCATTTTCTCCTTTCTTCTTTCTTTCAATTTTCTTCAATCGATTCTTAACTTATCGCGCGTGCATGTGACTTTTATCTTATGATTCAAGCTTGAGAAGACTTAATTAAGTAAGTAGCTAAGACTCGTTGAGGATCGACGATTGTAGCAAGGTGGGAAGTTACTTACGCGATTTTATTTACTTTGTTTTCCTTTTTGATTTGTAATGGTTGAAATTTTATTGTGAATTATGATTGGGTGAAGTGCTGCAAAACTTCTTGTATATATATTTGGCGTTTAAGGAATAAAGTTACTGCTGCAAGTTTTATTTTGTGTATATGTTGTGTTGAGTTTTAGTAGGGTTGTTGGTAAAATGAAAATGAGTGTGTGACTGCCATGAATGTATTGTGTGAATTGTAATACTTTGGATGTATATGTGTGATTAATTGGGTATTGTATTCTATGAACATTTTTATACATTGAAGTAATGCATGAATTCGTGTGATGAGTAGCTAGAAATACCAATGAATTGAGTTGTTATGGTTAAGGTAGATAGTATGTGGTAATACATGGTTTTATGTATGCTTGTTTTAGGATGGAAGATTACGGTATATGTTGTTTAAACTATACTTAGACCATATTTTGTTTGTTTAAGGAAATGGAATAGAGCTTATGACAACTTATGTATTTAAGGCTCAAATGGTTGAAATTTTAGGTGAGTAATAGGTCTTTGAACAGCTCTTTAAATATGTTTTGCTATGGTTTGAAATTGGTTCTGTTTTGAAATTGGTTGTTGCCTAAAAGGTGCTTGGAAGTAAGTGGTTCCATAAGGGATCAAAGATGAAATATGATATACCAGCCTCTTTGAATGCTTAATTTGCTTACCTTAATGAGTGAGTTTGTAGACATATAATATATGGTTAAAAAGATATTTAAATCTACTATTTAATGGTATAAGGATTGCTCTGTTAGAATTGATTTGTTAGACCTAAATGAATGAGAAAGGTGGACTGTACGTATGGTAAATGTGATGTGTGGTTATGTAGTAGCCGAACTTGTGTATGTTAATTGGGCATCTTAATAGGTAATTTTATGAGCATATTATATATTAACTTAAAGTTTATTAAACCTATTCTATAATAATACCCAGTTTATTTAATTTGGAATTTAAATCATTCATGAAAAATGAATTTAAAAGAGGTCAATTCTTAAAGATTAAAAAGAAAATAATTTACATGAATTGCCAAATTAACTACTTTAATTAACTATCTTGATAAATGAATTAATATACGTATAATATATCATTAGAAAGCTTTTTAAGTCTATTTTACTATGATATCAAATGTATTCTAATTTAATAAGATTTTTATTTAATAATGAAGTAAAACAATAGATTGGTTTCTAGATTATTTAAAAGTAGTTTTATATATAAGATTTTATAAATACACATGTATTACTTACTTAAATAAATGAATTTCTATACGTATGATGTACCATTTGAAAGCTTATTAAATCTAGTTTTCAATAATATAAAGATTATGTTATTTTGATATCGTATATTTCATATTTTGTTTGATGTAACACAATAGCTAATATGGATAGTGATTGCATTTTTGAATACTATTATAAATTCCTTATTTGATATTATGTTTTAGTATGTGAATTGACTTGGTATGCATAAATGATTGTTATACAATGGTGTATACATATAATCTATAAAGTGATTACAAAAATGTAAATTATGAATGATTAAGGATTCTATTCAATCTTTTTATTAAATATAAACATCATATTATGATTCAGGTGATTCTGAGGATAATCAACATATACCACCAGACAGGTTAGACAAAGGGAAAGTGATAGTAGGTTTGTGCTAGTGTTCCTCGATCATTAAATGATCTATAAAGGAATTTCATTTATAATATAATGCAATGTCATTAAATGATCATATATAACACTACATTATACGTATTCATTATTTCATAATCATGAATGCATCATCATATCAAGCATAACATAGCATATTATGGAGAAATAAGGAAGGAGCAAAAATGAGCAAAAGTGAGGAAATGTTTAGTGAAAGTGTACTAGGTTATAAAATGGATTTCTATGAGAAATCGAATGAAAAGAAAAAAGAAAAGAAAAGAAAGTGAAATGGGTTCCTGTTTGTTGAACCATAGTAATGAAAAACCCAGTACAGAAATGTGCACAATTGAAAAAGGGGACCAATGAAATGAAAATGGCAAAGGAAAAATAGAGGGAGAGTGCAATTCATAAATTGCATTCTTAAAGGCACGTTTCATCGCATTTAACATTTATCGATGAAATAACGTTTGAAATGTTATAACTGTTATTATACTGTGAATGGTTGTGAACGAATGATGGTTATGTAATAAAGTTCACAAGTAAATAGTAAAAGTGGTTACAGGTGATAATATTATTTGGCTAATGACATAATTTATTTCTAAATGGAAATATTACTAAAATGCTTCATTATATTAGAAATGATGATTCTATGATATTGTGTGAGTTGTTATGTTGTTTATGATTATTCATTTTACTAGCACCACTTAATTTTATATTCAACATTTGTCAATTGATGAATGCATGTACTAGTGACACAGGAGAGTGTGGGATATAACAGTGTCAGCAGCAGGTCCCTAAGATAGTGATTTTGGGTAGATGACTCGGACTCTAAGGTAGACTCCTACTTCTTGATTTTCATGTAACCTACTCTTTTTGTACTTTTGGTAGTAAAAATAGTTGTAATATATATTATTGTTGTGTTTTACATTCTACAATGTAAATATAACGATACCACCAGGGATATCCCTAAACCAATGAAGTGATGTTTGCTTAATTTTACTGTTAATGTATAGAAGAAATGAATGTTTATTTTATGAAATAATTCCACTAGATGGGGTTACAAAATGCTTATAGGTGGTACATTGTTATACATGTTTTACATCATTCATTCAAAAAGAAAACTATTCTGCATTTAACAAGTTAATTATTCGAATCCCTTGTAAGGTGGTTATCAATTTTCTAACTTTGGAAGTTGGTAATCATGCTACAGGAGCATGTTATACCGTGATAGGCTTAACATGTTAGAGTGGTATCAGAGTTATGGTTTAGCTCCATTTATGATTGTATTTACTACCAAAGTAGAAGTTGCACGAATAGGAGTTTTGTTAGTCCATGATACTGACAAATGTTATTTTTGTTTTATGTATTATTTCAGAATAATCATCATGATAAATAGAGCTATGATTGTTAGTGAAGAAGGTGGGGATAACTTTAATCCATACGAAGGCACATCTGACACTAGTAGTCGAGCAAAGGGTGAGCAGAGATAAGGTGAACAAGGGGAACAGGTAGAATGAGTGCCACATGTTGAACAACTTGTAGCCGTTGGAGTAGACCCTATAATTGCATAGTTTGCATAGTTTCTCTGTACTCTTCAGGGATAATTTGAATAGTTTATACTAGCTCTATCTATAGTTATTCAGAGAGAGGAACCAAAGTGAGACTTTAAGAAGTTAAGAATCTATGGAGCTATAGATTTTTCAGGGATTACTGACCCTTATGTGGTCGAGATGTGGCTAGAGCGTACATGGAGGGTACTTCAGTAGATGAACTATTCTGACGAGTTGAAATTTAAGTATGCTATTTCCTTGCTTCAAGATAATGCCTACGAGTGGTGGAAGACTATTCCACAAGGTTTAGCAGAGCCTCCTGTTTTATCTTAGGCAGACTTTCAGATAGAATTCCAACAAAAATATGTTCTTACTGTGTATACTGATCAAAAATTACAAAAATTCTTAAGATTGAGACAAGGAAATTTATTAGTGGTAGAATGCGAGCGAGAATTCACCCAACTTGCTTATTATGCTAGTAACATTTTAACTTCAGGATGAGAAAAGTGTAAGAGGTTTGAGTAGGGTTTGAAGCCCAGAATTAGATCTCTAGTACATGTATTTAATTATGATAATTTCTCAGCATTGATGGTGAATGCCTTGAGATAAGAGTGTACGATTCAGGAAGAGGATGAGAATTGAGCTCAACAGGCTAGGAAATAGCCCGAAGGCCTTAGTTTTCCTTCCAGTTCACAAAAGAGGGGCAGATTTAGAGAGTCATTTACACCATGATCCTCTAGATTCAGACCATCGGTACCACGTAGAGCATAAAGTGGACAGTTTACCAGTAATTTTAGTAGAGATCAAGGTAAAGCCCAAAGTGGCGACGGTAGACCTAGTAGTCAAGGTTTTGTTAACCAAACTGTAGGAGCTTCAACTCAAGTATACAGTCTACGGTAGAAAGAGGATTTACAGGCTACGGATGTTGTGATCGGTAATTTCTATATCCTTGATCATGATGTGCTAGTAATTTCCATATCCTTGATCATAGTGTAAAGGTGTTAAATATAATAATTTATATTTTATACTTGTTAACACTTATTGTGATATTGATTAATAAATAAATTATGATTGGTATGTGCTTGATAAATATTCAATGGTAAAATATGGAGAATAAATAATGCAAATATTGAAAGATGCAATTGTTAATTATATTATGGTATTATTAAAATAACTAAGATTGTTAGTGATCATTAATGATTATGAATATTTAAATTAGATGGTTAGATAAATCTACAAGCATTAATATGGTATTGATAACACCTAATATAAATTATGATTTATGCTTATTAAATTGTGTTGTGCTATCATGTTTGGCTACCAAAATGATAAAGGGAAAGGCTCTAGATAAGATAAATTATGTATGAATTATAGAACTGATTTTAGATATATAAATGTTGATTTCTTTATACATTATATGATCATTATATTTTAATAACCTACTATTAGTAATAAACTAATGTATACTAATTATCAATGAAAAATATTTGAATACTATATAGTTAAAGTGACATACCCACAAAGGTATGTTGGTTTAATATACTTGAATGGATTAATACTCTCTTTTAAAATTAAGATTGTACAATCATATACTCAATATGGATGGTGACTCATAGATACATCAAGAATTGATGGTGATTAATGTAAGTTATATTAGTATCTAATAATAATTGATCTATAAATAAGATTCATAGGTACAATGAAAGACATGCCTAATACAAGCATATTATCATGAAATATTATGAAATCTTAATTAATATTATTTGTTTTCAAACATATGATACATTATATATTTGAAATATTATCACTATGAAAGTGAGATGACACCATGCAAATGCATACATAATAAAGTCATAAGTCATGCATTGTACATCATTAACATGATATTATGGAGGAATAAGGAAGGCACAACTATATATATAAATATATATATAAAGAGCAAAATAAGGGTGGTGTTAGTATATTTATATATTATTAAAAAGAGACATATATAAGGGAGGTACTAGTATATTTATATATTGATATGATATAGAGATAGAGTATACAAAGATATATTGGAAAAAATAAATGATGAAAAATATAACCAATATAGATTGTGCATAATCAAAAATAGAGATTGATGTGATCATAAAGAAATAATATAATGATAGTTAAATATTGGAAATGATAGAGAAATGATGTAATGATAGTGAAATGTTGAAATAATAAAAAAAATGATGAAATAATAAAGAATAGATGAGTACAATACATATTTGTATTCATTGATATATAACATATGATTACAATAAGAAAAGAGAATTGCAATTAATATTTGTAATCATTGACATATAGTATATCATTGAAATGAGAAAAGAGGAATGTAATTCATATTTGTATTCATTGACATATAACATATCAATGCTACGAGAAAAGTGGAATGTAATACATATTTACATTTATTGATATATAACATATCATTTATATGATAGTGATATTTAAAATGTAAATATGGTAAGTTTACAATGATGTTGATGTTATAGCAAGCAAATGATATATATATATATTGGGATTTATATATTTGATGTGCATATGTAATATTGGAATTTATATACAATGCATAAGTGGTTATAAAATGCTTTTCAAATATGGATGAAATTGCAGTATATAGATGAAGTTCTTTAATTAATTAAATTCATTAATGATCATTGTTATTATTATATGATTATATGTTACTTGAGATAATTGTTTACACTAATTATGCATTTTTAGGTGCCATTAAGTTTTATACTCAATGTTTATCATTTGATGAATGCAGAATAACACCATGAGAGTGAGGAGAGACTAGTTAGTCATTAGCATATGATATTTTGTAATTCAAAAGCTCAAGACTTGATATAGTCCAATAGGTTCTATACTATATATGCAACTATCATATAGATATGTAAATAATTTAAAAGTAGTAATGTAAATCCATCAGTTATTTTATCATATCCGCATTCATAATATCCATACGTGTTTGCATTTAATGCATAAGTTAGAATGAATGCATGAATGAATGAAAGGATGAAGCATGAAATTGCGTGATTGAGTTATGATTCGTGAATGTCATAATATGTTCTAAATGCTTTAAAGGTACTAAAAAGTGAAAATTCCAAGTGAAAAGTGATGTTTATGCATGATATAAATGTTATATGATGGGAAAGTATATGTTAGATTATATATTCAAAGGTTTAAATAAAGTTAGAATTAAAAATATGTAAAGTTGAAGTTAAGGGTTTTTGGTAATTTCACATATAAAGAGGGGTATTTTTGAAAAAATAAATTATGTATGTTAAGAGATACCTGTATAGGTTTAACATATTATTATGTGACAAAATAGGATTTAACGTGTGTAAAATAAATTAAAGTAAAGTTAGAAGCAATGATATATATAAAAGTTTAAGCTAGGACACAAATGATATTTTATGAAAAGATAAGGTTAATATTGGAAATTAATTTTATTTATGGCTTATTGTCGCACCCTAATTTTGGATCGGTCGGATTGATTGGGATGAATCGAGCCTATGTCCTCGTCTTTTTACCCTCACGGGCATCTTGGTTCATCCCGGTGCAGTTCAGGATTCAAATTAGGGTCACATTTAGGTCTTTTTGTCATTTTGAGTCTCATACCCGTTCGGGTATCCTTGGATTCTGTTAGGGTATGACACTTACCCTTTCGGGTAAGTTTGATCTTACCCGTTTGGGCATGCATCTTACCCATTCGGGTAAGTTGTCATACCCGTTTCGCTTCATTAGTTTACTCGATCGGGTATGTTTGTGAGTCAGTTATAATTTGAAAGGTAGTTATTTTGGCGGGAGGAAGCTTTTGGTTAGGGTTTTGAATTTTTATTTTCTCTGAAATCTGATTAAAACCGCGATTTGGCAACTTAGTTTCAGCTTATAATTTGATTGAATTAGATTGAATTACATAGAATTTAACTTGTTTTGATTAGTTTCAATTGAAAATCTAAAAAACCTAAAGCAATTGTGATTGGATTTGATTAAATCTAATTAGCTTGGATTGGAGTGGAGTTTGATTACGTTGACACTGGCTTTCTAAGTGGATCAAAGCTTCAAGAGCATTGGAGAATTGTGAGCTTTGGTTCCGTTTTCCGGCTTGTTAACAGGTTTTAACTTTTGAAAGCAAGCTTGTGGATTGTGGAGTCGCCACCTAGTTTGTTTCTATTAATCCAATTGAATTAACTTTTGAAAACTAGGAAATAAAACTTGGGTTTTC
>CANYBF010347722.1:0-35220 GCA_948192965.1 Dalechampia spathulata
CATACTCTGAAGAAACTAAGGTCGTTTTCAACTCTGGAAAACCTAAGTTTTATTTCCTAGTTTTCAAAGTTAATTCAATTGGATTAATAGAAACAAACTAGGTGGCGACTCCACATCCACACTCTGCTTTTTCAAAAGGTAAAACCTGGAAACGGAAATGGACGAAGCTCACACAATGATATGATGATTAATTTAGAAAACAATTTTAAACAGTTGATGCGATTATGAATAGTAATATGATTACTTATATAATGCTATGATGTGATAAATGAATGACATTGATATGTGATTGATTAGTACAATGGTATAAATTATAAAAATGATTAATGATGCAATAAAATATATTAATAAAAATGAATATTGCATTATGATTAGGTAAATCACTGGACAATCCTCACATGCCAACAAAGGAATTAAACAAAGGAAATGACATTCTAGGTTTGTGCTAATTAGGTTGGAAGTCCTAGATCATTAAATGATCAAAGGGGCGATGGTATGGTAATTCAATAGTATTACAAAATTTATAATGATATAATGATATATATATATGTATATATATAATTAACAAGTCATAAACATCATTGCATTTATCATGAAATATGGCATATCATGGCATGGATAAATAAGGCAGGTGAAATAAATAAATAAATGAAAAGAAAAATGATTATATGAATGGTGTTGGATATTATGAAATGAAATTCTTATGGAAAATAAAATGGAAGGATAATGAATATGAAATTTATGAAAAGATTATGAAGTAGTTCTCAGTATATTGAACCATATGAAATGGAAAGAAATTCTAATACAAAATGCACATATAAAGTCAATAATATGATATGGAATGATATAGGAAAATATGAGGGAGAATGCATTACATGAATCATTCTCATAAATAAGCATTTTTCATGAAAGTATGATGTTGATACAATTGGTATGATGTTTTACACTCATGCAAATAAATGTTAAATTAACATACATGCCATAACATTCATATTATAATTTTAATGATAATGATATGACATTGTTAATGATAAAAAAAATGACCTTGAGGGAGATAATAATGGTATTGATAAAGATATTAATGATATAGGTCATAGTTATGAATAATTAAGGAATATTGAAGTATTAGTAAAGGTATTGGTAAGAATATTTTATAAAGATAAAAATAACATATGATATACATTTGATGATATATTAAATGAAGTATTATGGATAATTGATATTATCTATATTATTATATCATGAATATGTTAATGAAATTATTTATGATGATATTTGATTATTATGTTTACATTAAATAATATATTAGCACTACTGAGTTTTATACTCAGCGTTTGTCAATTGATAAACGTAGGAACAAGCAAAGTCGGGGAGTAAGAACGTTAGTAGCAGCAGCTGGACATTTCAACTAAGCTTTTTGGTAAATGGTTTGGTTTGATTTTTGTTGGACTTCTATTCCGTAATAATCGTGCAACTTCTAAATAAAGTACTTGGGAGTAATTAAAATTATGGCTAATGGTATTTGATGGTATTATTAATTATGTGGGTAATGAATTATGATGATCCTTATATATGTAAAACAACGATCTCTGTATCTTAAATATGATGATGCTTGAAATTATGATAGTATGATAATAAATCAAATATAATTAAGGGATCATATGCATGATTTTATATATTTTTTAAAAAAGAATGTCCGCACTTAATCATAAATGTATGGAATCCTTTGTATGATGATTATTGATTTTTCTTAATAGAGAATTAATAATCATGCTACGGGAGCATGTTACGCAGCCGAAAGATGTGACACTATACATACCTAGGCCTTATAATTTTTCATAATACACAAGAATATGCATGTAGAGGCATGAAGTAAAGTTAATGCTATATGTTCACACATGATCATGAAAAGTCTTATGTATGCTTACATGTTCTAAATACTTGATTTACATACCAATATGCATATGTATGACTTATACATGCACTTGTACTTGAATGCAAAGGTGTGTAATAGTATGTTGGAGAAAATAGCTAACCATATATGCACATGGAAGTCAATAGTGCATAAACACACTTAATGTATGATATTATGGTTCAAAGACTTAAGTTGGCTAAAAGGCATGTATAACCCTTAAATACAAAGCATGAAATGTTATGAGATGATATGGTGCTTATATGCTCATTATGAACAAAAGTTGAATGATGATTACATGTCATGAATGATTATGGATATTTAAAGATGATAAGTCAAGTACAATATATGAATAACTTTACTAAGTTAATGTAAATTGGAAATGCTATAGGTTTAATGGATGAGACTCATATTTCTCTATGAGTTATCAATAAAGGCAAAGCAGTAGTAGGTTTGTGCTAGTATCCCATGACCAATAATTGGTCTTTTAAAGGAACTTTTCATAAAAGTATGATGATGTATGACTTATCAAATGTTCATAACACATCATAATGCATACATATGCATCATGTCATGTACATTCATGCACTCCTACATAAGCATGACATGACATGATAATGAGGAGGTATAAGGAAGAGATGGTTACAGAGCTTGAGTGGAGTTTATTATTGATACATATTGGATCACATAATTGGATTTCCTCGAGAAATCACAGAGTTGAATTCCTATATGGAATTATAGAGTTATACGTATATATATATGATATGTTCCTATGAGAAATAGAGGTACCAGAACATTGGACCTAGTGTGGGATTGTGCACACAGAGGCAAAGGAATTGATACAAGAAAAATAAAGGGAGAGTGCAATTCATCATTGCATTCTTAATAGCATATTCTATCACATATCACATGTTTTATATATGGAATTAAAGTGTGGAATGTTACAGCTGGATGTTTTAAAGTCATACTATACTTAATTATGAATGTATGATGTTTATATGATAAAGTTCATAGGTAAAGAGCAATATTGGAAACGAGTGACAATGGTTCTTAATTATCTGGATGTGTTTATACATGATATGATAAATACTTAAATGATATATTTTATGCTAAAATGTTTGTTTCTATGATATTATCTGCTCATTATATTGCTTGTAATCATTTTTACTAGCACCACTAGGATTTTCTTAGTGTTTATCATTTGATAAATGTAGTTACTAATGCTACAAGAGAGCATAAGGGTTAATGGTGTTAGCAACAGGTCCAGAGGTTTAGCTAGACACTGTGGTAGAGAACCTGAACTTTCATGATGGACTCCTTTGCCTTGGGATTTATACAACTCTCTTGTGTTTATTTGGGTAGTAAAACAATTGTATTATATGACATATGTAATTATCATGATATCATTAGGGGCTTTTGATATCAAATGATATAACTTTGTACGATTTTACTATATGGTTTTTGTATGCAACACGTTTTGTTTATGGCATGAGTTAAATGATTATGATATGTTATGACTCATATATACATGATTATTAATGCTTATAACTGGTGTACCTAATCATGTTTAACACTGTTATAGCTCAAGAGATAAAGATAAGTTTTTTTAAAAAAAAATTAAGGGTAATTATTAATTTCCTAACTTAGGAGGTTTATAATGACATTACTGGAGCATCTCACCACTTAGGGTGTGACACTAGCTATCAACCTTAGGCTTGGTGATGGGTTCAATATCAGTGCCATTGACATGATAGCTTAGAAGAAAGTTGGTTGAGATTTGGAAATAGGTAAAGTAATTAAAGCTCTCTTAGCAATAAAGGGGTCTAGGTAGTAACAATACATCTTCTTGTATGCATAACATGACTAGAAGTAGTAAGGTCTTCATTCTACCTAATCTAAGTAAGAAGCTAGATAATATGAAGAAGCTGATCAAGGTAAGATCCACTATAGATGATGCTAGCACTAGCTAGGAACCCCTTGTACGACCAATTAATAAAGAAAAAGAGGTAGCAAAACTTTAAGATAATGTTATGATTAAACAACTAAAGAAAACATAATCTAGTATCAATTTTTAGGATTTGGTTATTTCATCTTAACAAAATTGATAGGAAGTCATTAAAGCTCTATTTAGTATGAAGATTTCATCCACAACCATTGCTTGCACCATGAAAAGTTAGCTAGTGAACCAAGAGCTTAAGTCCATCATGATTACCTTCTCTAATGTTAACTCTCTAGTAAAGGAAATATGTCACAACTTGTTCATCAAAGTATAAATTATAAACTTCTCCACCTTATATATCTTGGTGGATGATGGTTTAAAGATCAATGTTTTTCCTTTGAAGGTCTTATCAAAGCTTGGTGAACAAATTTCTAATTTGAAGTCATTACAGATAATCATTCAGACTTTTGATGAATCAAAAAGAAAGGTCATAAGAATGTTCACTACCATTATCATAATTAAGTTGATCAAATTTGAGGTAGAATTTTTTATTCTTAACATTCTAGTCTCTTTTATCATATGGCATTCACCTTGCACCAAAATATTAAATTCCTACATGAGGAAGGAGTCATAACCATAACTATTAATGATGAGATTGTTTTATCTTGCATCAAAGAGGATGTCCCTCTTATGATTACTTTCTAGATTATTACCATCCAAGAATAAAAAATGAAGCCCTATTCTTGAAAAGATGAACTTGGCAAAGGACTGGGTCATATTTACTAAGGTTCTATTGAATTCAACATCCCCATTGCTATATAGAAAGAATGATATTGATGGTTTGTCAAACAATAGTAGTTTTATTCACTACTTTACTGTAAGCATACAGATAATTGTAGTAAGATATCGATCCCACGAGGATTAATGGCTTATCCACCATTACTTTGGTTTCTAATCTGTTTAAGCAACAATAATGGTTTGGTATTTGGATATGATCAATTACAACAGTAAGTATGTAAAAGAATGAAATGGCATCAATGGTAAGAAGATAAAAACAATATTGAGAAACATAGGAATTGAAATCATAATCATCAAGCTGGAACAACAGTCATGTGCTTATTACCATCTAAGATATTTGAAAGCATCAATCACCCTCTCTCAAGATGAAACCAACTAGATTTTTTTCTAATCTCAGAATCACTCTCTCAATCCATTTCCTTCAATTAGAGAAACCATTAAGTAATCATACAGGAGCTAGGAACATGTAAATCTCTCATACACATCTACCTAATTTGAATGAATAAGCATTCTATAATTCAACTCTCGTTACAATTACAAAGCATAAGAAATCAGTTAGAAAGCTAATCTTTAGAATTAAACATCTCTCAATGTTCAAGCACTCTATAATCTAACTCTCGTTCCAATCATAAAGCATAGATATCATTTCTAATACCAATCTTTAGAATTAAGCATTCATAGTAATATAGAACAAGCATAATCAATTATCCTAACAAGGGATTTTAGAAGTTAATTCCTACAAGAAAGAGTCTAGCCACACATGGCTTAAAAGAGAAAACAAGAAAGATAAAGTAGCAACTAAGTAGACAATCTGTAAAAGAATGGATGATCCTAGCACAACCTTGATCCCTCCTTTAAATCCTTGAATGGAGATTACCCTGTGCCCCATCTTGAGTTTGTCCATTTCTTTACCCAGTAATCCATCCATGATATGGAGTCCATTTATTAAGGCTCCTTTAAAGTCTTTTGCTCTTGTTCCCCCATGGAACCTACTTTCCTTCACTCAATCTTTTACTAGATTGCACTTGAATTTGCCCAATAATTGTAAGTCCATAATCGTGGAGTTGAGGTTCATGATCGTGGTCTTCCTTTCAATAGCTTCTTTGTAATGCATGGCTTCTGTCACGATCATGGAGTTCCATGCCATGATTGTGGAGCTCTTCCAAAGATTTCTTTTGTTGACTCATGCTCTCTGCTATGATCGTGGAGTTCCATGCCATGATTGTGGAGCTCTTCCAAAGGTTTCTTTTGTTGACTCATGCTCTCTGCCACGATCATGGAGTTGCTTCTTTATGCACAAAACTCTTCAGTTTCTCTTTATTCGCTCTGTTATCTCTACATACTTAACATGCACATCAAATTCCACCAAAGATAAAATACAATGAAGTAAAACACAATGAAATTGATGCAAACTCACATTCTAAAACATCTAAAATATAATGCATGATGGCACACATCAGGTATTCATTAGGTTTGATCCCCTCAAAAAGTGATAATCCTAATAAATGTAAAGAAGTAAGTTCCTTTAGAATGAGTCTTAGTACGCCAATAATTCTACAATGTTAAAATGACTATTATGACTAGCAATTCACCATCTTCAACATTATTTACAATCTATTATTAGCCTTGATAGATTCAAAGAAGAAGAATATTGTTATTGCATCACCCATCAACTTTGATAATGAGTTTTAAATCTTTGAAGATGTTACCAATCTTGTTATAGGTCATATCAATATTGAGGCAATTGTAGTTACTACACTCAAGGATAAGCTATACCATACACAACTTAGACATTAAGGATCTTATGCTAAAGAAGGTCTACTAGGATATTGCTAACCTCATGAAAATCACTTTTGAAAAAATTATGTATAAGAACATAGATGTCCCTAGTTTTATCTGATTATGTTGTAATCTCTTCAAAGTTTAATATAATGAAAAAATTTGTTTATGTTTATGATATGTATATTGATAGCATTGTGCATGAACTAGAGAATCTTTTATATTAACATATCATATATTAAACTTGTTAACATTATAATTGATGACAGATCTTGTCCATGTTGTAGTAGACTTAAATTTTGATGAGTGAACAGAAATAATTAGAGTATTGAAAATTCATATAAATGCTTTTATTATAAGTTATGAAGATATGTTAGGTGTCAATAGAATTATTACATAATAAAGGATTTTAATCAAGTCGAGATTCAAACCAATCAAGCATAAATTATGTCAACTCTAACTATAGTGGTTGGGGGCAATATGGTTCCAATACCCAAGAAGGATAGTAGAGCTAGGGTTTGCATAGACTACTAGGATCTTAATAAAGCTTGTCTAAAATATGACTTCCTTTTGCCTCACATTGATGTACTACTTAATAGTGCAACCACTAGTACTATGTACTCATTTGCATATGGGTTTTCAAGCTATGAATAGATTCTTATGGCTATTATTGATAATGTGAAGATAACTTTCATCATAGAATAGGGACCTACTACTATAAGGTCATGCCATTTATGCTAAAGAATGTAGGTGTAACCCATCAAAGGGCTATAAATAACCTTATTATATAAATTGATCCATAAGAAGGTTAAAGTCTATATAAATGACGTGATGGTGAAGTTTATTACCATGGAAGGGCATGTTATTGCCCTTGACAAGTTCCTCACCAAAGTTGAGAAATATGAGCTCAGATTGAATTCAAAGAAGTGTATGTCAAGTTTGACATCTACTAAGGTATTGGTTATATTATCAATCAAAAAGCCATTGAAGTGGATCAACAAAGCAAAACTGATCCAAGAAATGCATATTCTCATAACTATGAATGAAGTTACAAGATTTATAGGGTAGCTCTAGTACATTAAAAAGTTTATTGAAAGACTTACCATAATGTGCAAGCTTATCTTTAAGCTTTTAAGGAAGAACCAACCTTTGATTTGGGATGAGAACTGTTAGTTTGCATTTAAGAAAATGAAGCATTATCTCTCTAATCCCTCAATTCTATAACCACCCTAATTGGGGAAGTCATTAAATACTATATCTAGCATTAACAAAAGAGTTTATAAGGCAATGATAGCCCAAGAAAATTAAGCTAGAGTATAACATATTATTTACTATCTATGAAAGAAATTATTGCCAATAGAATACAAATACAATGTAGTAGAAAAACTCTACATGGTTATAGTATAGGTGATAAGAAGTTAAAGCATTCCTTATAGTCCTCCATGTACGAATGAGCTTTAAGGTTGATCATAGGAAGTACCTTTATGAAGCTCCTTTATTAGTGGAGAAGCTCTTTATGTGGTTTATTTTGTTATCAAAATTTAACGTGAAGTATGTCATAAAGAAATTGATTGTCAAATTCTTAGCATCCAAGTTAGTGGATGATTTATATACCTTCAAACTTGATTTCTTTGATGAGAAATTTAAGGTAGCTAATACTAAAAAATGATAACATTTTAATATCATAGTCAACATAAATCTCATCATCTGCAACTTTAAGTAGTGCAGATTCATCTATAGTTCTCAAGATGAGAACTAAATGGTAGATGCTTTGGCTACATTAGCATCAATATAGGAACTATCTTAGAGTTAGATCCAACCAATAATAATTAAGTAATTAAGAATTTCCTACTACAAGGGAGAATATGTGATGACATTAGAGTAGAATGATAGGTCATAATGGTATGCATATATCATGAACTACTTAAAAACTAATTCTTATCTAGAAGATGCTAGTGAAATATACAAATTAGCTTTATGTAAGCTAGTTGCTAATTTCACCTGGCATTAAGGCATGCTTTACAAGTGAACCATAGATGGGTTAGAACTCTAATGCATATCAGGGAAAGAAATTAAAATAGCAATGTAGGCAATACAAGCAGGTCTTTATAGATCCCATATAAATGGATTCACCCTTTGTATAAAAATCTTATACCAAGGTTTCTTATGTTGAACTATAGAGATTGATAATACATTTTATATGGAAGTGGTATGAACATCAAATATATAAGGATTTGAGCTACATTCCTCTTATTGAATTATAGAATTTGATAATACCATGACCATTTTTAGCTTAGAAAATAGACATTATCAAGGGAAATCCATTTGAATGCCTTCAATAATCATATGTACATTTTAGTTGTAATGGACTACTTCTCTAAATAGGTAGAGGCATAAGCATATAACAAACCAAGGGCAAAAACAAGTTGCCAAGTTCATTGGAAAAAACCTCATATGTTGTTATGGTGTTTCACATCATGGAATCTTAAACAATGATATGCAACTTAGGGTCATATCATAGATTTGTTTGAAAAGTATGAAATTAAGCATCATGAGTCCTCTTTGTACCCCCTCAAGCTAATGGGATGATTGAAGTAGCTAATAAAACCATCAGGAAAATCCTGGCTAAGAAAGTGTAAAACTATCTATATTGCTATGAGTAGTTTCCAAATGCATTATAAGGATATTGAACCACTATAAGAAGTCTAACTAATGCCACCCCTATTCTTTTATTTACATGATAAAAGTCATATTACTTTTTGGTTATTCTAGAAGCCTGGTTGCTTGAAGTTGAGTGCAAGAGAACTACATACAAATAACTCACTACCATTGATTGGAAAGAGGTTAAAAGCTTTATATAATTTGCAACTTTATAAAAAGAAAATGACAATCAAATTCAATAAAAAAGGTTAGACTTATGACAATTTAGGAAGGAAATATAGTTTTGTAGCAAGTCAAAATAGTTGTACGAGATCCTTAATGATGGCTTATGCAAAATTTAAGCTTATAAAAGTAAAAGGAGAGTATCAAAATAGTTGATAAGAAAATCTCAAAATAGTTAATGCATATTGAAGACTTTACACTAGTCTTAATATGTTTAAGTATATGCTTTAATATCAATAATGCAAGTGGGATACATGTTCATGTACTTAACCTAAAAGTAATATAAATTAGAAATACAAGGCATGTTAAAACTCATTTTTTAGTTCACTACATGCAACTACTGCTTTTGTTGCCTAACACTTGCTCCTAAGTGTGACATATAACCCATAGTTTATACTTATCATCAGTAGTAGATCCAGCTTTAAGGATCTCAACTAGGGCAATCTCATAATGAGACCAAGTCCTCTCCACATGCTATAAGGCACGAGAGTAATTATCCCCCTTCAAACTTTAATATCAAAGGTAGGATGGTCTATTAGTGATCATACTAATGATAAAGTTTAATAAGATTGTAGTGGGTGTATGCTCTCAAGGTAGGCACCACTTGACCTCATTGTTCATGATGACCCTCATCCACTCAACCTAGCTAAGGTGTCCATAGATTGGTTAACTTGTCCATAAATATTAAAAAACCAATCCATTGATTTTTGTTTTTTAAAAATATAAGCCTAAACCTAACCTATATTGACAGTTAACCATAAAATGGTTGGTTAACCATTTTTTTTTGTTTTAATCATTATGTAAAAACTTTTTACATACATAAATACAAAAATATCATAAAAATAGTATATATATATATATATATATATATTACATAGTATATAAGATGATAAATGAAAATAATAAACAAAAAATATGAACCATAATAAAGATTGTATTTCTGAGCTACTATTTTTTAAGAAGTTATTATATTTGCTTAACAAGTATCTCTATTAATGCTTTTACCCAACATGAGCTAAAAATGTATATTACAAAGTGGAATATAGACATTCAGCTCCAAATACTTTATTGGCAAAATAAAAAGTCATAATATAACAATTCCAAAATTCAAACTTGGGATAATAAAGGAAGTTAAAGGCACTCTCACCATTAGGCTACAATCTATATCTCATTACAACGTTACTAAACTTAATATATAACAAAAATCTGTACATATGAATACCATCTGATCTAAGAGTTGATTAATTGAACCATTTAGTTTCTTTTAATCAAAAATCATGAAAATTAAAAATCATGAAAATTAAAAATTAAGATCCTAAAACTAAACCATCAGATTGATTAATCATTAAATTTGAATTTTTTTCATTAATTTTGATTTGATTTTCAATTTGGTAAACATTTTGGACACCTATAGACCTAACCATCAAACAATAGTGTCTTCATCCCAATAAAGGTGAAACATCTCTTTATATGACTTTAAGGACTATATCTTTAAGGATAACCTACTCATGGTGCTAAGATCCTAAACTTCTCTTGAAGCTAGACCTTTATAGAAATGTCACACCCCTCACGATGTAACATGCTCCCGTAGAATAATTAACAATCTTCGAATAAGTGAAAACTATTAATTATCCTACAAGGGATGTGTAAAAATATTTTTCTTTTAAAATTTTAAAATACACATATACTTAATAAACATTAATGTAATTATTTATTAACTTAGACTCATATACATAGTTGCATAATTACATAACTTAGGAGTACTTGAGATTTTTGAAACTTTGACATATAAATAGTTCTATTGATTCGGTGCCTCTAGATCCGTATGCTTCCTTGTAAACTTTCAACCTATGTTTATCAAATGATAAACACTGAGTATTTCACTCAGTGGCGCTATATAATAAATGCATAATAATAATATCATAAGCATACATCAGGATTCAAATATTTTATCATCTATAAATATATCATGCATTAAATTCTATATAAGACATGTTGATGCTTACTCAATTACTTGTTATACTATCATATTAAAATATAAAATATCTTAATCATGAGTATTCTTTACGAAAATCACCATAATATAGCATTAAAATGCCCCCTTAATTCAATAACATTGAAAACTATTTGTAAACACTCAATAATAGTTCAAATATCATGGAACATTATTTCATATACTAATAACATCACCTTCCTTCCATTGAGGTTTGTTGAAAATAATTATTTCATGGTATGTAAGTCATTAATGTCATTTCAATCAATTAAATAATATAACAACCACAATTGTTCATAATCACAACCATAATCTGTATAATTATCTGTAACAAGATAATACCGATGTAATATAACATTAAATGAAATCATACTAACACTTCTGTATTACATTTTGCAATTATAGTGAACCTTTGTCAAATAGCATTAAGAACATTAACTACCTGTTTTTGTATAATGCCATATTACATTCACAATGGTCTGTTATATTGAATCAATAATAATTGACAACTATATCATATAAGATCAATAATAATCATTCTCTATGTAAATCATAACACAATTTCATCTTTATAATGAATGGTTCATTGTATGCACTCATATCATGCCTTTGCTTTCACTTTGGCTTTACTTTTTCAACATAACATAGAATGTTATTGAAACATGAATATAAATACTATAAAAAATCATCTATAACCTTCTTTATGTATATTACTATATATAAGCCATCATGTCTCTGTAAACATCGATATATGTACACTTATAGTGCACCTGTAATAATATTATCTTTCATTTCATTGTAATTAAGGAATACTGCGTGACTGTGTATGTGTAATTATGCTATGCATTCTCCCTCTGATTTTTCTATAACATTTCCTTTCATTTTTGTATGATTATGCACAATCTCATACTGGGTCCTGTATGTACTGGTACTCATCTCCCGTATGAGGGCAATATAATTTTATGGTTCAGTGAACCCGTATTTCTTTCTATATAGAAATATTACTGTATGATTCCATTAAAGGAATCCATTTTTTCTATGACCCAATGCACTTTCATAGCATATAGCTATGTACCATTTTTGTATCATTTTTCTCTTTTCCCACCTTATATCCTCTTTATGACATGTCATGAATATGAATGTGTATAAATGATTCATGACGTGATGCATATACATTATGCTTAATGCCGTTATGAACATGGAAATTAATAAGGTATAACATCAATCTTTCATCATAAATCATTATTCATAATCCACATCAATTGATATTTCATAAATAAAGAAAATAGATATCATATAGCATCTCTGTACCTGTGACAATTCACCTGCCAACCTCATTTAATAGATTGAAATATTATAAAATATAAACTATATACCTTGGCATTCATTTTCAATATAACAACTACTATTCAAAAGCATGACATATGTATCATCACAAAATAATATCCTTTATGCCATACATTTTCAATAATGCATAAAATGTCATTTTAAGAGAACATTCATAATTCATTTCCTATGTAGAATCATCATAAGGCATTCTAAGTATGGTAAATAAATAAATAACTATAGTGTACTTATGTACACCTTTCCATTATTGATCGAGTTATCAATCATGGAAATCTTAGATAACACAAACTTATTTAAATGATTAGTAGTCACTATCATTATTCCTCCATTGAGTCTATGACAAATTTCATTACTCACTTAATTTGTAAAGCCATTTACATTTTACACAAAGTTTCTCACTATAAGGAATTCATACCTATCCATTTCATGTAGTTATACTTTAATTTCTAGCCATGATAGTCATATTTGCAGATTTTCATGTTGTAATATTACATTCATTATAAGTATTAATTATATATGCTTTTCAGCCAATTAAGCATCTTGAACAAATTACTATTCATGATGAATATTTAATCATCATTGAATCATATTTGAATAAGTCATAAGTAATTACCCTTATTTATATCATTACAGACCCATGCATTCAAGTACAAATACATATACAAGTCATACATGTAATTCGACCATCCTTAATAGACCATTAACCTTATTCATGTCTTAACACCTCTACATATTCAAGGACATACACCCATTTAATTCATATATAGGCATTTTAGCATGTAGGTCATGTATCTTGATCAATTCAACATGTAAGGAACATTAATCAATTATTACTCAAACATAAGATATTAAGGTCAATTTATATCTCTAAGTATATATACATGTGTATATTAATGAATAATGAGGTTTAGATATGAATAGCTTTAACTTTGGAAGCTTGAAACATGCATTCATTAAGTTACCAAATCTACAAGGCATGTTACTATTCATTTGGTAAGGTGCACCATTCATTTGCTATGTTACACTATTCATTTGGTCATTTTCTTTCATGAAATCTTCATGTTTTCACCTTACTTGTTCATGCCTTTATGTGACCTTATGGGACAAGTTATGAACTATGAAGGACATTCACATTTATGCCATCATGTAGTGCATGAATCAAAGTATTAGTCCATGTAAACAAAGTATCAAAACATAGACATTTAAGGTATGCAACTCAAACTTGTGAAAGCTAAAAAATGCAAATATGATTTCTACACGTACTTGGACTAAATGAATTTTTAAGCTATCCTCTTGCCCTTTAATATAAATAAGCCATATACTATTGGAAACTAAATTAATTAAGCTTTCTTTCAAGCTATATCTTGCAAATTATCTCATCCTTTAAGGCCTCCAAAAATAAAAAGGCCACATGCCTTATATATCATTCCAAAATGAACTATTTTTGTTACTATTCATGTACCCCTGTGCATAACATCCCACTTTTGATAGTCTAAATAAAATTAGAATTAATCATAATTTATACGGTTAGAAACTAGACTCAATAATATTTAATTTGATATATTACAAAATTTTTCTTTGATAACATTAAGGCTTTCAAAAGTGAATTTTACGCAAGGTCAAAAATTCTGTCCAAGACCAAATCCAGTTTTGCATACATTTATATTCCTTTATCCATTTAGCATTTAAACCATCTTAAAATCATGCCATACTAAATATACACATGCATATACCTGTTACACATATATTTAAGTCTTAATGGCCAGCAACCATGCACTTGAACACACTCAAAGGCAATGTATACATAAGTTCATCAAGTAAGCACCAAGACTGCCTACTTTTCTTCTCTTTAGCATTTTCATAACAAAATTTCATTTTCCATGTAACCAAACTTCTTTTTCTTCATTCTAACACATTTTCAATCATATTTAATCACAAATCAATGCATTACACACTTCTATCAAGTTAAAACCCAAGAAACCAAAATTTCTTGATTTTGGGCAGCAACTTTATTTCCATCATCACTTAAATTTTCTTCTACCTTTCATGCATTTTTCATGTTTTTCATCACAAATAATCACCTTAAGCACCTTGTACACACTTAAAAATTAACAGTTATTTACATGTAGTTATCTTTAGGGTTTTCATGGAAAAATTCATCCATACTCAATACTCAATTAAAACATTTTAATCATGCAAAATCAACCTTCCTTTTTCACTTTCTCATATGATTCTATCAAAATTTATACATATACATGCACTTCTATACTTGGCCATATTCTTCCAGCTTTAATAACATGAGTTACATCAAAGATTAAGAAGTAATAAGTATGCATACAATGAAAACTGATAAAAAATAACATGAAAATCTAATTTTACATTAAAAATTACCTTGGAGAAGTGATTTTCTTGAAACTAGAAACAAAAGAAGACAGAGAGGAAGAGTATTTCAAATGGAGGAGGAAGGAATATGTAAAAACCAATGCGTTTTCCCTTTTTTATTCCTATTTATCTTATTTAATGCAAATTTCAAGGAAAGACCAATCATGTGTTGACATTTGTCAACATGTAAGTAACTTACTTATTCCATTTGAATTCTTCTTTTTTTATTTAATTATTATTACATCATTTTTACATCATGTGCACATAAGCATCATACATGTCATACATAACACAACATTGCCACATACCTACATAAATTTTAGTTTCCATATTTACCCTTCATCTTTTATAAAATGATATTTATATCCTTAATTAGTACTTGACTTCTAATTAATTCTAACTTCATTTAAACTTCCATTTACATATATTAACATACAATTTCTCATATAATAACATGTCTAACATTCCAAAACATCACATATCACATATAAATTTCATCATTAAGCTTCATGAAAAGCATTCAACATAAGCATGTTGAATTCATATCCATAATGTATCTTATGCACATTTTCATCACTTTAACCATCTTCTCACTTTCTTTTCATTTCTTTCTCTATAAATTTCATTTCATATGGAATTGCTTCACCTCTTTATCATTTCATAATATTTTACTCATCTTAATCATTCATGAATCACTCCTTTTACATTATCATAGCATAAACATGTCATATATGTTTTTCTTATGCTTACAACTTTTTTATATATACTCTCTTTCCATTATTCACCTTTCAATTAAATAAATAATGTATGTATATACATAGTAATTCACATTAGCACTTTAAGAACATTTAATTCACTAATAATCACTTTTAAGTCCATTTTCATTTTATTGCCATATAACATGCACAAATCGTATTCTTACTTTACCTTTGTACATACATTCATAACTTTAAACATACTTTGACATTTAACATAATTAATCCATGCTTGTACATCATTATAGCATGATCATAAAATATATATGCATGCATGAATTTAAGGAACACATGAGGGTGTGGCAAGAAAAATACAAAAAGAAAATGAAAAAAGCTCATTAAGTTAAATATGTTATAAATGGTAACCTTAAAAAAAATGAAAATAACTTGCTTAGCTAAAAACCTGAGGAGGTAACTTAGATAAAAATTAAGGTTTAAAAAAAATTACAAAAGCTTAATCAGGTGAAAACCTCATAAGAGGCAATTGATACAAAAGTTAGGGTAGAAAAATAATTGTTCTTAAGTTGAAAACCTATAAAGGCAACATAGATGTTGCATACCTAAAGAACCAATAGATTAACACTAAAGCACTTAAAATGACCCTATTTCACCTTGTCTAGTCCAATGATGGTCTTAGTTATGATTAACCCTTACTTTATCTAATCTACTATTAGTCCTAGCATTAAATCCCTATGGTTGAATGGGTCGATGAGCATAAACTATGCCATCGGTTTGAATATTACTACTTTCAACTAAGAAGGGGTGGTGACCAGCTTATGGTTGCATAACTGGAAGATAACGATACTATGTATAAAGCCCTCTATAATTAGTAATAAGCTTATTGTATTCAGACTAATGTCAAAAGCCCTAATCATATACAGGATCACCCTGCTAGCAGGCACTAACATGGTAAGCATCATAGTCATACTACAAGTAAAAACAAGGATGGTAGCAAACTCATTGTATAAAGGGCAAAGCTCTACATGCCTAAACTAGAACATGTACTCAACCATGTCCCAAAACTACATTGTAGCATATAGAAAATCAAAATTAATAGACACTTTTTGTAATGTCTTCTAAGACTGAAACTCAAGCACACCTAAATAACTCCACTTAGTATCTCCTCACTATTAGATAATAGTACAGAGAGTAGATAATGATTATCAAGTCATCTTCTATTCATACAAAAAAAATGACATGATTCTAACAACTAATATAACCTAAAGCATTTTTGCAATCAATGAAAAAAAGAAAAATAAACATGATAAAAGTGTTTCACTAATGAAAGAAAAACCATAAAGTATATAATTTGAACTCCTAGGCAAGGTACCATACATATACACCTTAGGTACACTAATTAATGAGCCTACAAAGGGGCAAAAATGTAACATACAAAAAGTAAAAGGAATGTATATAGAATCTAAAAATAGTACTGGATCTACAAGCCTCAATATAAGCATGATCAACCTTCATAACATGGCCAAGCAATAAGCTCCCAATCATAGTAACTAGATTTATAAGCCTCAGTATGAGCATAATCAACTTGATAACTAGCCTGAGCAATGGGCTCCTAATTATAGTAACTAGATCTACAAGCCTTAGCATGAACATTGACAACCTTGATAACAAGCTTGAGCAATAGCTTATAGTCATAATAATTAGATCCACAAGTCTCAATATGAGCATGGTCAACCTTGACATTTAGCTTAAGTAATGAGCTCTTGATCATTATGAATGGTTTTCAAAGCCTTAGCATGGGCACCAACTTGACAATAAACCATGTCTCTTTTTCTTGGAATTAAGGAATTAATTTAAATAAGGTGCAATCCTTTTAACTTCTTGGGTGAAAATATACAACATTCTCAAGTCTTATTTTGATGACCCTTACTTATGACATGTCATCTTTAAAATGAGCCTTAGGGGGTAAATTGTTAATCCTTAATTTTCACCTTTTCATTACTTAATGATAAAAGCTTATCTTGATTCCATAATTAAGAGAACATTTTGAACTAAAAGTAAGCTAAACATTAGACTGCATATGGATTTTTTATTATGCCAATAATACAACATTCATTTCACATTGCAAAACATACATCACACATTGCCTTTTATGGACAATATGCCATGCATATTATGTAACATGTTATGCACCTTACTATTTGATTGAAAATATCTCAAATCAAAAACTTAAAATTCACTCTTTAGACCAGTGCTTATAAATACCCAATGGGTATTTCATAATAAAAGAAATTAATTAAAAACACTTGAAATCTACCAAAATTACTCCAAAAATAATTAATCATATTAATTACACTTAATTAAGTTATTTATTGGACTAATTTAATTTACTAAAAAACATTGAAACTAAGAAAAATCAACTACCAACTTTAGTAAGCTTTGAAAGCATCTCCTCATGTGTTTTTATTTCATTTTCCATTTTATTTTGATGTTTTCTACCTTTTTTTCATCTCTTTTCTACACATTTTTTACTTTGCCCAAGTAAAATGCAACACACATTGCTTGTGCAATGCACATTGCCTTTTTCCCTACAACATATGACACACATTATATCATCAATTATTTATTAAGATTTGAAATTTCCAATAGCATTGTTGCTTCAAAAAAGCATTAAATGATCTAAGTTGGTCATAAATCATCCATCTTTGAAGGTTTTTAGTAGTAAAGACCCATTTTCTTTTAAAAATCAAAGCTGCCCTTAATTCATGAAAATATGTCAAATTAGAATAATAGGGCTAGATTTAAATGTATATCTTTAATTTTAAATAACAAAAATAAGATTCTAAAGTATTAAAAATGATAACCTATGACTAATGTGATGTTTTCTAGCATTTTTCTTGTCTGGTTATTTTTCCATACTTGCAAATGTATGATGCATAATGCCCACTACAACATATGATGCATATTCATATTATTCCTATAATGTGTGATGAACATTGATACTCTATATAGTGCACCTTGCTCTTTACATGAAGTAAAATTGTGCATTTTAGATTGAAATGTATTTTAATCCTATTTTTGGACTATTGAGTGTTGGTTTTCTACGATTATTAGTTATGGTAGAAATTTTAGCTTGGCAACATACATCCATGCATTCAAAATGTATTAATTTTAATTTAAAAATCTCTTCAATTTTGACAAAATCAAATGCTTTAATTCCTTCCCTCTTTTGAAATACCAATGCGATATTATTACCATGTTTGAAAAACTTATCATTTTGAATTATTTTCTTAAAATTCCTTTCTAAATTATAATCACATTACATATTTATAATCATAATCTCATTAAAATTCTAAACATGGAAATTTACCATAATTAAATCTCATTTAATTTGAAAAATCATAATTGAATTTGAAGGCTAAAACACTTAGCTTGTTTGTCATTACCTTTTAACAAATATTAATCATATTAAATAATTATTCATCCATAATATATCATTATTTAAATCACATTTAAATAATAATATATTAATAAATAAATAAATAAAATAATAACAAGTATCAAATGATTCAAAATCTCAAACATGCACAAATATCTGGTTTTAGAAAGTAACATAAATACCATTATTATTTTTTTAATATTATTTCATTTAATAATATTAAAAAAGAAATAATATTATTCAAGTAATTAAAATATCTAATTAATATGGCAATATAAAATACATTAGAAAGTTATCATATTAATGAAAACTATTTCCATTAGTACTCATCTACTGACAATTCACATTCCAAAAATGCAAAATAAATATCTATTAATTTCAAAAATTAATAATATATTTTAAATCTGATTCTTATGGAATCTAATTCAATAATAAATAATTTTAATTAATCAAAGTAATAGAAAATTGGATCAAACATTTTAATAGTACAATATAATGTAATCTCAAGATCTTTTAAGCTAACAACATATAATTAATTTTTACCACTATAATTAATGAAATATTAAATATTATTCAATGAAATAATATGTTATTTTTATAAATTTAACTTAATTTGATCTTTTAGCTCGTTCACATCCAAAATATTTGGAGAATGAAAGATGGTTAGTTACATGATCAACAAAATTCACTTCAACTTTAATTGTTGCAAGTGCAATTAGAAAAAAAATTTAAAATATTTTGCAATTATGATATATTATTATTATATTTTAAATCATCTAAAGTAATTAATTAAATAATTAACACTTCACACATGTATATGATTGTAAACTCATTCTTAATATATAAATAGTATATTAAGCTATTAATAAACTAATTTATAATAAATTTTATCAATTAAATTTAATGAAAATCATTAAAACCTCAAGAACAATTATATGACATAATTTAGCAATGAAGGGATCATGCATATACTTATAGCAATTTTCTAGAAAACTTTACAAACATGAATGTTGACCTTGATTTTTTGCCCATGCACTACAACTTTAGGTTTTTTTTATTCGGCTTAGTACAGGTCCTTGATATTGATCCTGACTTGCACACATGCATTTTAGCCTCCTACGAGTGCTCTAGATATGCAGAGCATGTACATTTCACTTGTGGAAGGCAGAGCATATAACATGTATTTCCTGATGTGCAGAGCACATAGTGCTACATGTTGCATACATTCAATGGAAATGCACATGGTGCATGGCCTTTTCCCATATAAATTTAACATGCTCCATATGTCACTATGTCTTTCTGGCATAAATGAGGACTAAAGATCATAGGGTGCACATCCTTAGGTGCTCTGATTATGGGGTGCACATAGGGTGCAAACTTTTACGTGTTGCATATATATTACTATATGCTACGCATATAAAACTTTTTCGCACTATATGCTACATATATCACTTGTAAAACTCATAAAATCCCATATTGCTAATTCATTTTTAGCAACTCCCAATCCTTACCCATAAATATAGCTCATATATTTATGGAAAAGAGGTCTAAAATTTACTAATGAAGGCTAAACTCTATCAAAATCATTTCTCACTTGATTAAATACTTAAGTAAGTTCTTAATTAGGATTAGAGACTAATTAATCCTTACTTAAACTCCCTAAACTTGTTCGGAATCAAGATTAAGGCTTAATCCTACTTGATGAGTGTTGGAATGCTTCTTCCTCTCTCTTTTCTCTTGATTTTCTTAACGGGTTTATGATTTGGCATTGATTTTTCATTGATTGGCTTCAACCATGAATGTAACAGCAGCATTCTTAGCTTTCCTATAGCTAAAATGATTTATAACAGTCACATATTTGCTTGGGTTTATGATTTCTTTTGTGTTTTTGCTTAAAACCTCATTTTTGCTTCATTCTATGTGCAGTGCACATCACCCTATATGTTATGCATATAACCTTGGATTTTAGTACATGCGACACATATCTTGCTATATTCTACATACACAGTTGCTCGATTATCATTATTTCATGACTTTTCACTCGTTTTCACTTAATTTTTTATGTTCATTGAACTTTTTAGTAGCATTAGTGGTTTCACAGTAACCCTAATGATTTGAATTCATCAAACATTGCTTCCATTTGATTAATTTTGGCTTCAAAATTAATTTTCAAGTTAAAAACTTACTTTAATTTGATTTGTGTTACAATTGGTTTGTTTGGACTTGAATTAGATGTGTGTTTCATCTTTAATTAATGTTTGAATGATACTAGAGTCTTCAAATTTCAGTTTCATGATCAATTTGTGTTGATTTTGTTATTAAATCAATTAATTTGCTTGATTTTTATTAATTAAATGTCATTTAATTGTGTTTTACTTGGCACTTAGCATGATTGAGCTTAACTGGATGTTAACTCATTTCTAAGTGATGTCATATGTGATCTTAGAATCTTCCAATTATGTTCTTAATCAATTTTGCTTAAAATTGATTACTTTTGATGATTTTCACAATCTGAATTGTGTCCATTGTTATATTTTTATGAGTATTGCCATCACATTCATTGAATTTTATCTCTTGATTCATGGTTTTACATGGCATTGGATTGGTTAACTGTGTCCCACATCTCATTTTATTGCTTAACATTATGTTTTTTGTATTGTCAAAGATCCTTTGTAATAGAATAGGTCTTTATTTTATTAGATTCCCCCTATTTACATGTATGGTTTAGCCTTATTTCATAAGGTATCCCCTCTATCTCTCAATCCCTCTCTCCAGGGCATTATTATTTTATTCATGCTACTATGCCTTATTATGCTATTATACTTACCTTATCATTACTATATGATATATGTTATGCCATGTTATGCTTATGATATGTTATTTCACATGTCATGCCTATACCATATCATCCTTCATATGTTATGCTTATATTATGCTATCTTTCATATGTCATGCTTATGCCATGCTATCTTTCACATGTCATCCTATGCTATATCATTCTTTATAAGTCATGCCTATGCCATGTCATCCTTCACATGTCATGCCTATACCACATCATTTTTCATATGCCATGCCTATGCCATCTCATCCTTCATATGTCATGATTATGCCATGTCACCATTTTCACATGTCATGTCTATGCCATGCTATCATCTTACATGCCATGCTTATGCCATGTTTCATCCACTATGATTACCATATCATATTTACCATGTTATTATCTGCTATGATTACTTTCATGCTATAGTATGTTGTGTACTTTATTCATACTTATGGATGCTTGCCTGCCTTGGATAATTAACTTAATTAAAATAATAAAATCAAACTTGACACTCTCAGAAAATATATCTCCACCACCTAAACCCATCTCAAAAGGGTTTGACTTAGCACTCATGCTATGGGTTGGTTGAACTAAATCTTGAACCATCTGATGGTGACTCCATCTTGCAACCTTCATTGAGTTCATATCATCAATGATCTTTAGAATGGATAGATGCTAGGTATAGTCCTATATCAATGATTCCATTAAGTTGGATAGGTTCTGGATAACATGGCTGGAGACCTTGGCCTATTTTTACTAGACTAAAGCCCATGTAGCTAACGATAGTAACATTCCAAACTAGGTCCCGCATGCTATGTAAATCTATGCCTTATTATATCAATGGATTTGCCTAAATTTAGTCTACTTTTCCATCTCATATTGCTTTTCTAAGAGTCAAAATTCTATCATGATTATATAATGATTGCATAATCTCATGCCTATTCGATTAGTATTCTTTTATTATAGTAATATGATTATATTGAAATGCTATCAGATTTTTATCATAATCCCTCATATGATTGGATAACAATCAATCTTTTCTTGCCTTATATACTGAGAGTATTGCACCTCAAGTTCCTAGTGTAACTCCAAGCTAGTATCTCATCTAGGAGATTTTAGACTGACCAATATTCATAGAGGTATACGAGTGGTAAGGAGTGTTGCCGTATGCTACGTCTTCACTAACTTTTTTATGTTTTTTGTCAAACATGCATACATGCATACTCATGCATGATCTTCTCTAACTAGTTTGTTTTGCAACCATAATGTTAGATGTTTCCTAGAATAGGTCATGCATACATCCTACATGTACATCATATGTAATCACGCATGTATACATATGTATCCATGCTAACTTTCTCTATCATGTGCAAAAACATGTAAGATCCTCAGGCTTCTAAGAATGTTGCATCTCCATCTAAGACTTCAAGACTTTCTTACAATAATAAATTAGGGAAGCACCCAAACTTAGAGATTTCATCACCCCGCTGGCTCCCATGAAGGACAAGGGGAAAGTGATCAACCTGTATGACATCAAGACAGATGATGACATCTTGCTTTATATGCATGATGCTCCCAAGTCTGATACTTTTGCACTAGAACATATGATAGAACATCGATAGTCTATCATGAAGACCAAGGTGATAAAGTCTAATCTAGACTTTGATAAGTTCTCTATTTAAGCTATCATGGGACTACCTGCTAAGTGGAAGCCTCTTTCAACTGCATTCTGCAAGCATTACAAGTTCAAATCCCAATTTAATATTATTCTGTTAGACCAAGAGATAGTGAAGCAGAAGGCTAATGAGTCTTTCATGGACTACTTTAGTTGGTGGGTTGATAAAGTTGTGATGGTTAGAGAAAAGCCATCTAAGTCAGATATGATTAATAAGCTTATCATGAGGTCACTATCACTATATCAAGATAAACCAAAGTATCAGACATTCCACACCTTTAAGGATATTTACTTAATTGGTCAAAGGATCGAGTAAACTGAGGGCTAAAGAAGAGGGAGCCTTCCTTCATTAAACTTAAAACCACCACATACACCCAGACAATATACAAATCTCACCACATATATGCCTTGCTATCACCAAACCCCATACTCTAAAACACTACCCAATCCCAGAGGTACTTGAATCTTAAAATGATACTCTCAAAGGTCTTTAAGCATCTCCTCAAAGCCAAACTCATCAAGCTACTTGAGCCAAATTTCCAAACAATACCCTTAGTTTCAATAGAAACCAAAACCTACTGCCATTACCACTAGCATCATGGATATAATATTGATGACTGTCACTCTTAAAGGCATGTCATCTAAGACCTTATATATTTGGGTGACCTTGAAGATCCTAAAAAATCCAAACCCTCTACCAAAAAAAATCCATTACCAAACTATCATAAAGTCAATTGTACATACATGATTAAGTCAGAGTTGCCATAATCCCTGATTCTTGTTTCCTTCTCTCCCTTTGGTATTGAAGAGATTTTTTGGATTCCTACTATAAGTTTTTAGCTCGGTAGTGGGTTTGATATTAATGCTATTGACATATGGTATGATAGTTCAAATGATGATTCTGTACGTACTTAGGATACTACTAAGTTCAAAGGATGAGTCTATTGGTACTTATGATGCTAATAAATCTGAATTAGTAGAGGTTCAAAAAATAAAGAAGGGCTAGTTGACTAGGACTCCTAAGGTAGTTAAGCCAATACCCAAGGCTTCCAAGTAGCAGAAGGGATTAGGTGTCAATAAGATATCTTCTAGGGTTCATAACATGACCTGAAGTGGTAAGGTATTCACTCCTCTTAACCTTAGGAAGAAGTTAGATGCTTCAAATGAGCTAATCGAGGCTAGACCCATTATGAATGAGGCTGGTCCGAGTAGTGCTCCTGTTCCATAACCTACTGATAAAGGGAAAGAGGTTGCTTAGCTTAATAATATAGTTGTCGAGCAGTTAAAGAAAACTGAGACTAATATCAATATTTGGGACTTGGTGCTATATTCCAAGCAACATCAATATGCTATCGTCAAGGTACTCTCTAGTATGAGAATTTCTCCATCTACCTCTACCTTTAATATAAAGAGTCAATTGGTGAATCAAGAGTTGAAGTCTAGCATGATCACTTTTTTTGATATAGATTTACTAGCTGAGGGTATCCATTATAATAAGGCACTCTTCATTAGGGTGCCTATCATGAACTTCTCCACTCCCTATGTTATGATGAATGATGGTTCTAGCATCAATGTTTGATCACTTAAGGTATTGCCCAATCTTGGGGTCTAGCCTTTAGCTTTGAAGCCATCTAAGACTATCATTAGGGTATATGATGAGTCTAATAAGGATGTTACCAACACCTTCACTACCATTGCTATAGTCAAGTTGATCGAGTCAATAGTGGAGTTCGTACTTTTAGATATTTTAGTATGTTTTAGTTTGCTTTTAGGCTGATCATAGTTCATCCACTGGAGGTATGCCATCCAGCTTATACCAGAAGATCAAGTTTCCATATGATGACGGTGTGGTTACTATTACTACAGACGATGAGGTTGCTTTAGCCTATATCAGGGAGGATAATCCTCTTATAAGTAGTTTTTAAATTATCATCATTGGAGAACCAAAGTCATGCTTATACCAATTGAGTCCCACCATACAGAAGATATTGCATAATATGAGCTTTATACCTAGCAAGGGTTTGGGCCAATACCAGTAAGGTCTAGTAGAGTTCAACATTCCTACAACTATTTAGGAGGAGAGATACTATATAGGGTTTGACCCCTACACCTTGGACAAGCTAGAAGAGTGTAAGATGGTTATCTTTGTCCAAGGTGAGACTCAATATGATGATGCTTTTGAGTTGCTTAACTGGAATGATTTCTTCAACTAATAATTTGCTCTTTGGTGATGTGTGTGACTTGTTAGCTTTTACTGTATTGAAAAAGGTCATTGGTACTTCTTCCTCAATCAATCCTGATAATGCATTCTAGATGTTTAGTGACATTATTGATCTCACCATTAATCACCTTAAACCAGGATCCATTATAATTGATATATTAGAGACCAAGTTGTAGAGTTTGGACATGGGTGATCTGTTGCTTTAGAAGGTTTACGAGGATGTCACCACCTTAGTATATAACACTTTTGATGAGATTAAGTATAAGGATGAGGATGCACCTTTTTCTATGCTTTTTAACGATTATGTAATCCCTTCAAAATTTAATGCAATGAAAAATAGTTTTACCCATGTTTATGATGTATATCCTGATGGTATTATGCATGAACATGAGCTTTACATGAGCATTTTTGGCATTAACACATGAAGCATTGAAACTATTAATATTGGCATAGATGATAGGCCCTGACTTCTCTAGATTTCATTTGAATTAACTATTGATGAGAGAGAAAAAATCATCAGTGTGTTGAAATAGCATTTAAATTCCTTTTCTCTAGGCTATAAAGACATGTCAGGTGTCGATAGAACTGTAGCAAAACACATAATTTCAATCAAGCCTAGGTTTAAGCCAATTAAATGGAAGCTGCATCAGCTTTAACTATAATGGGCCTAGAAGGTTAAGGAGGACATCCAAAAGTAATTGGATGCTAAGTTCCTTGAAGTGGTTGACTATCCTGAATGGTTGGCTAATGTGGCTTCAGTTCCTAAAAAGAATTGTAGGGTTAAGGTCTACATAGAATATAGGGATTTGAACAAGGCATGCTTGAAGGATAACTTTCCTTTGCTTCACATTGATGTGCTAGTCGATAGTGTAGCTGTTACACCCATAAATGGGGGTTAGTAGAATATGTCGCATAAGATGTAATTTAAAAAAAGGGACTTAAGTTTATATCAAGCTACATACGTATAATCGGGTCAATCATGGAGACTAAATAGAATGTATTCAGTTTAAGGAGTATGGTAGAACAAAATAATATTTGAGATAAAAAAAAACTAAGTTAAATATACCAATTAAAAATATTTAAGTTAAATGTGCTTAAAATAGGAGGATGGGTAACCTCCCTAGGAAGTGCACGATTTTCAAATCGCGTAAGATGTTTTAGACGATTTAAGCGGTGGAATCATGTTCAGAGTAGAATGGGGACTCTAGTGTGCTACTTAGAAGTATTTAGGATTGAAACATAATTAAGGATACCAAATAGAACATAAATGGTATTAATGGAATTGTTTAAAGGTAAAGTTGGAAATATGAAAAATATGTAAGGGTAATTATGGAAAGTGAAAATATAGGGATTAAATTGTAAATAGTTGAAGTTAAAAGATTGATTTATAATGATTCAAGGTTTATGGAAGGACCTATGTGGTAAAATTGAAAGTTTAAGGACTTAAAGTGTAATTTTCCAAATATCTAAAGACTAAAGTGGTACTTTTTATAATGGACACATGTCTAATTTAATTATAAGTCTTACATTTATTAAATTAAGTAAGAAAAAAGAGGAGAAGGAGAGAAACATAAAATTCTTTGGAGAGGAAGAAGAAGAAGAAGAAATTCACTTTCTAAGGTAATTTCTTAACCATTTTTCAAGAAGTTTTTTTAAAGATTTTCATAGAAAAAGTAGCAATTTTCAATTCTCCATCATTTGGTATAAGTTTTACCTTTGGAAAATTGAAGAATAAGTTGATGGAAGTAAGTGAAAGATTAGGGATTTTTGGGGATTTCTTGATTAAGGTAGATTTAAGTTAATTTAAGGAAGGAATAAGTTAGAATAATATGTATTTACTTTGAATTAAGCTTTGGTTTGAATTTAAATGATGTGAAATGACTCTTATGGTGAATGAAGAATTCAACCAAGTATGTGTTCCTTATGAAAATGTAATTTAGTTTGATTAAAAGATGGATAATGAAAGGAAATTTGTTTAAAACAATGATTGTAATAAGAGAAATGTAAGAACAGAAGTGAAATGAAGAAAATTTATACTAATATATTCGACCAAAGAGTGGTTTGCAAGTATGCGAAGGGTTTAATGTGAAATGAATATGTATTAATGTAAATTGGAATGAAAAATGATGATTTGAAGTTTTAGAAAAGAATAAAATTCAAGAAAAACCAATGTTAATTAAGATGGAAATTCTTGGCTATTATGGGGTTTTATGGCATTTATCTTATTTGAATGGGTATGATGATGGAAATGTGTTTTAATGTTTGAGAATGTATGATATTTGATGAGTAATGTGTAAAACTTTAGGTGGATAGGATATTGAAGGAGTAAATGGTTGTATATTATGATTTAATTTGAGATTTTTGTATTATATGTTGTGAATTGTGTTAAAATGTTAATTGGGGATGTGCAAATGATGTGTTAGAGGAAGGAAATTTTCTTTTTATAGGTGGATTTGTAAAATTAGAAAATATGATTTTGGGATATCCAAATTACAGATGGAATTCTGTCAAAATTCTGTCAAAATTCTAGAGTTTGGATAAGTAGTTAAATAAGGTGAAGAAGGTGTTTAAGGATGATTTAAATAGTGATTTACTTTAGTATGATGAATGGAAGTGGGAAGTGGATTTTTGTTACTCTATAGTTTTTATAGTAGTTGAAAAAGTTAGGTTATAAAGTTTATTCTAATAGCTCTGCCATATTCTATTGTTACAGTTAAAGGTGACAAAAGAAGTGAACTAGAGAAATAAGAGGAAGTGGAAAGGAAATCCTATTAAAGGTGCATGCATAATAAACATAAAATGTATTTGTTTTAAAAATGATTTTATTTGAAATAACTATTTAATTGTCTATTTTCTATGATTGATTATAGAGTTGATGTTCATATTACTTATGGATTCCTTGATATGAAAAATGTGTTTTACTTGAATGATTGATTTTGAGTTGATGCTTTATGATTTCATTTGATTTTGACTTTGATTTGATAAAATGTTTTTGAAAATAGAATATTTATTCATAACTGGTAAAGGACAGATTATAGGGAGATAGACAAATGATGATGAGATATTCCTCATTAGGTTAAAGGTTGAGATATCTGGTCCTTCCCCAATGAGAGATGTGCATACTATAGTATATGATCACCTAAGGATGGGATTGAGTCTCGTCTCCCATCCGGGTTACAGTGATTCATTGTTGTAACTTGTAATCTAGGCGGATGAGATTAGTCACCTTCAGGGTGGGATTAAGACCCGTCTTCCATCCAGGTTATAGGTTCCCTGTAACATGTGATAGAGATAGAGGATGTGTCAGACGATGATAGTGATATAATTATAATTGAGATTATATGATTTGATTCCATTTTTCATATAACGGTTTATATGTTTCATATTTTATTAAATGTAATTCTAAATGATGATATTGTTTTCAATATGATTTATAATCACTGTACTTTACAAAAAGAAAAGAAGAGGTTATTTTATTAACTAATCTCTATTTATTTAGCATAAAAGGTAGTTGATCTTGCTTTTTATGATGTTCATATCATATTATTAATTCTATTTTCATTTATTGTGCACTACTAAGTTTATACTGAGCATTCATTTTATTGAACGCAGATCTGAGAGGTGGTAAAAGTATAGGCTAAGCAAGATTTGCACCTTGCAAGCCAAAGTTATTAGGAGGATTACGATTAGGTAGTTACTTCAGTATGTGTGTTTATATTAATTACGATGTAAGTATGCTAGTACAATAATACCCAGAGATAAAGTATAATGTGATATACTCATCGCATTTATGTAGTATATGCATCTTCATAGATATATTTGGGTTTTAAATGGTTCATCACCTTGAGACTATTTACTTGTACAAGAATTTAGTTGGCTATAATGAAACTTCTTTTTGATAGCTTTTATTTAAATGATAGCGAAAGTTTAAAATTCCCTTATTTTCATGATAAAAAATATGGTCTAAATTTTTATACTATTGCATTTGACTAATGATTTCATCATAGAATAAGAGGCCTATTGCTACAAGGTCATGCCCTTTGATATGAAGAATGTAAATACTGCTAATTAGAGCGTTGCAACAACCTTAATGGATAATTTAATCCATAAAGAGGTTGAAGTCTATGTGGATGATATGATGGTGAAGCCTCCTACTGGAGAAGAGCATCTAAATACTCTTGATGGATTTCTCACATGTATTAAGAAATATAGGCTTAAATTGAACTTAAAGAAGTGCACATTTAGGGTGATGTCTAGCAAGCTGTTGAGTCATATGGCTAGTCAGAGTGGTATTGAAGAGGATCTTGATAAGGTAAAGTTGATTTGTGAGATGCCTATTCCTAGAACTAAGATTGAAGTTAAAGGATTTCTGCTCTATTACATTAGCAGATTCATTGCTAAGCTCACTACTATATGTGAGCTTATCTTTAAGCTCTTATGGAAGAATCAGCCTTTGGTTTAAGATGAGAACTGCCAGTTCCTATTTAAGAGAGTAAAGCATTACCTTTTTAACCCATTGATTCTATAGTTGCCTTGACTAGGGAAACCATTGTTGCTCAATCTGGCCTTAGAGGAGGAGTCAATGAGAGCTATGATTGACCAAGAGAATGAAGCTAGGATTGAGCATGTTATATACCACCTGAGTAAGAAACTATTGCTAGTAGAATGTAAGTACAACACTTTTGAGAAGCTATGCATAACTATGGTATATGACACTAAGAGGCTTAAACATTATTTCCAATCATACCAAGTTTAGGTGATCTCCAAGGTCAATCTTATGAAGTACTTATATGAAGCTCCTTTGTTAGTGGGGAAACTTTCTAGGTGGCTAATCTTGTTATCAAAATTTGATGTGCAATATATCACTAAGAAGGTGATCAAATGTAAAGCAATCACTAAATTCTTGGCATCTAGGCCAATGGATGATGTTAATACTTTTGAATTGAACTTTCTAAATGAGCACTTAAGGGTAATTGATGGCCAGAAATGACAGTTTCACTTTGATGGCACAATCAACAAAAGGGGTGTAGGAATATGACTTATTCTGGTCACTCATGAAGGTAAACTAGTTATGCTTTTGAAGCGGTTGAGCTTCTTAGTCATTAATAATATGGTTAAGTATGAAACATGTCTATTTGAGCTTAAAGTTCTACTATTGATTGGTGCCTATGACATTAAGATATTCAGTAATTTAATACTTATCATTAACAAGTCAATGGATGGGTAGGATGTCATGTTTTGCAATTTTAGCTCATGCAAATTTATTCATACTTTGTATGACGAGAATTAAATGGTTGATGCTTTGGTAACACTGGCTTAAGTGTGCATATGGTTGCAATGTCAAATTCAGCCTATGATTATTGAGCAGTAGAGGATCCCCTGCTATAAAGGTGAATGGGTTATGGTGCTAGACCAGTAAGAAGAGGATATAAGCCAATAAAACAGATAAGCTAGCTTTGTGGTTGCTAGCAGCTAACTTCACTTGGCATCAGAGTATTCTTTACAAAAGAATAGTTGATGGTCTGCAACTATGATGTATATCCAGAAAGGAGATCAAAACAATCATGCAAATAGTGCACATTGGTGCTTATGGGTCCCACATGAATGGATTCGCTCTATACATAAAGATCCTACGCTAAGGTTATTTTTGGCTTAACCATAGAGACAAACTACATACAATTTATTTAGTGATGTCATGAATATCATATTCATGGAGCTTTGAGTCATATACCACCGGTCGAATTGTAGAATTTGACCATATCGTGGCCTTTCTTAACTTGGGGAATCAATATCATAGATGAAGTTCATCCTAATGCTTTTAATGGGTGTCAATACATACTAGTGGCCATTGTCTACATCTTTAAGTAGGTGGAGCTAAAATCCTATGGTAAATTAGGGGTAAAGTAGGTTGCCAAGTTTTCATAGAAGAATCTCATATGCTAATACAGAGTACTATATCACTTGGCATCGAATAATGGAGTCCAGTTCCAGGGCCAAGTGTTTGATTTATTAGAAAGATATAGGATCAAGCATCACTGATCTTCTCCATATTGTCCTTAGGTTAATGGGGTGGTGGAAGTGGTTAATAAGATAATTAAGAAAATCCTGACTAAGATAGTACAAACTTACCATGACTGACTTGAATATTTACCATTTGCTTTGTACGGTTATAACATCACCACAAGGAGTTATGCAAGTGTTATCCCCTATTCTTTGGTTTATAAGACAAAAGTTGTATTACCAGTCAAAGCGGAGCTGAAGTCACTTTGGATTATTTTGGAAGCTCAATTATCAAAAGTTGAGTAGAAAAAGGCCAAATGTGAGCAACTAGTTACTATTGATAAGAAGTGGCTAAAGGCTTTGTATCATCTATAACTTTACAAGAAGCACATGGCAAATGCATTTAACAAGAAGGTCAAGCCTGTTGTTATAAGGGAGGGTGATCTGGTTCTGAAACAAGTTAGGTTAACTATTTATGATCCATATAGAAAGTTCATACCTAACTAAGAAGGTCCATTTCATGTTAAGAAGATCTTGTTTAAAGGCATAGTTTATATTTCAGACTTGGAGGGTAATGAGTTCTCTGAACCTATCAACCTTGGCTGAATGAAGAAGTATTTTATCTAGAGTAAAGGGCAAAAATAATTATCTTTCTTTATTGCATACCATTTTGTTATCTAATAGTTTGTGTAGCATAGAATCCTAAGTATGGTGTATTGTCCATAATTTATACTCATCATCTGTAGCATATTCGAATCCTGGGATCTCTATAGGCACAATTCTACGGTGAGGCCAAGTCCTTTCCATATGCTCTAAGAAACAGGATAGCAGTCATCATTCCTGAAACTTCATCAGTGATCTAAGGATAGACTATTGGTGGCTGTATTAATGACAGACTCTAGTAAGACAGTAGTGGGTGCAATCTTTGAAGGCCGACAGTGGAATACAATTAATATACATTCTCACTATCATATGCTAAACATACGACTAAGGATAGATCCACTTGACCTTGCTTTCGTTGATGGTCCCACCTATTTGACTTAGTTATTAAAAGTCAATGTCCTTGCCTTGTTGAAGGTGTTATCTTTCGTTATATAGCTATATGGTGTATACCTTTATGGATCACCTATTATTGGTTCCAGTATCCTTAGATTCTCCTCAAGCCAAATCTAAAAAAAAGAGAGAAAAGCTTATTAAGTTACAAAACCTTGCAAAAGGCTACTCGGGAAAAAATTAGAGTGACCCACTGAGCTAAAAACCCAAGGGGACAATTCTAGCAAAAATTAGGGTCTGAAGGAAAATCAGATAGCATAATAGGCTAAAAACCTCACAAGAGATGACTCATGCAAAAATTAATGTAAAAATATAGCTTTTCTAAGTTGAACATCTGCAAAGGTGGCTTAGAAATTTTATCTACAATAGCAGCTGACTACCATTGAAGTGCCTGGGCTATCCTCACTTCACTTTGTCTAGCCTAAGGATCATCTCTGCTATTATCATGAGAAAAGGTCGATAAAGAGAAACTGTACTAGTAGTCTATATCTAGCTACCCTTAACCATGAAGGGGTAGTCACCAGCTTATGGTTGTATAATCAATAGATAGTAAGAAGATCTACAGAGCCCTATATAGTTAATAGTGACCTTATCATGGTAGGGTTGATGTTGAATGCTCTGATCAGATAGAGGATCGCCTCTCCGGTAGGCACCGACACTACTAGCATTGTTGTTATGCTACGTGAGACTTTGAGGATAGTATTGAACTCCTTGTACATTGGAGACAACTCTACATGTCTAAACTAGAAGACATGGGCCACCGGATCCTAGAATTGCATAACAGTGTATAGGAAAGTAGAGTAGATGGAGACTTGCTGGAATGTCTTCAGATACATGAGTCCAAACTCACTTAGATAACTCTACTCAATGTCACCTTACTATCGATAGGCAGTGCAGAAGGTAGATAATGATTTCTTAATCACTGTCTACTCCTACACAGGAGAATAGATGGATCATGTTCTGATAGTGGAATAGAACACACAATATTCTTGCATAAGAATAATGATAACAAGTACTTTGGGTTTTCAATATCAAATCCAAAAAAGGCATCGAGTTCACACAGTTGACAATGCTCAATGTTTGTACACCGTAAGCTATGCATACTAGGCCTTTATGTTGTGTTAGGTTGCATTATTGTATCCCATGTCCTAATATAGAAGTTACAAAGTTGTGACACCATGCATATGGAATCAGATGTCACGTTTGTTCTAGGTGTCATTATCTCCTGATTACTTCTAATCCAGATTTGGATCATTAAAGACCTCAATGTTATACCGCTCTATGCATGTAGTCAGCTTGGCTATCTCTCTACCCTTATACTCAGACATACGGGCATAATAATCAATTCATTTGCATTTATTCAATCGTATAAACATTTAAGTCATGTATACATGCATATCATGAACATTATCATAACAAGTACATACTTGAACGTCCAACATTCAAAACCATGATAACCCTATCAATAGTCTTATGATGTCAACCATGGCATCTTGAGCTACATATCAGATTGCTAGGATTAGCATATTAAACTTGATTTTGTCCCTCATTAGCACAGGGAAAGATGTTTTATATGGGCAACCTAGCTCTTCATATGTGTGGATCAATGGGTTATGAGGCCACATCAGTTGACCCTTGATGAAATCCTAAGGATGCTCATACCCAGGAGATATATCTAGACTGCTAGGCTTTAGTATCGATGGTGTCACTCTAGACGTAGCACTGTATGATCTTGTCGCACCCTAATTTTGGACCGTCTTGACTCAGATCGAATCCGGGATGATTCAGGACCATTTCAGGTTGGTCTTGGGCCACTCCGAGTTGATTCGGATCATTTCGGGCCATTCTGGGCCAATTCTGGCCCATTTTGGGGGTGTCACACGCCGCATATGTACAAACATACGTGATCGCGTATGTTTGTGACACGCCAAATATGTTAGGATACGCGATCGCGTATGTCTCTAGGGTAGATTTTTTAAAAGCTTTGGAACTCCATTCTGCGTGGAGGTTGGCACTTTTAGGGTTTCAGACTTTTGACCTACGAGATTTCTTAGTCGTCAAGAGACTAAAAACAAGATTAATTCTTCTTAACCTAATTTTGATAATTTTAAGCAATTAGGGTTAAAAAAATCCACAAAATCACTTAGACTTAAGCGATTTTATTCCCTAAAACTTGGAATCGGGCTATTCTTTCTTCCCTTACACTTGGATCTAAGGAGAATCTACGAGAGGTTAGTAAATCCATCGCTTTTTATGATTTTTATG
>CANYBF010347775.1:0-26119 GCA_948192965.1 Dalechampia spathulata
ATAGTGGAATTTGAGTGGAAACATTTGGAATATTATGAATAAGTGGGATTTAAAGATATAATATTTTAATGATAAGTGGAGAAATATGGAGACATGTGATTTAAATGGAATAAGAATAATAATTAAGTATTTAAGTGTTAAATGAAAGGTTTTAAATAAAATGATTAAGTGATGAAATTAAATGGATTAATTAAGAATATTAAATATGATGATTAAAGTAAGTGATATAAGAAAAATATGATAAGGATCTTTAAAGTAGAAAATAAAAGTGAGAATGATATAAAGTAAGTGGAAATAATATATTAAGAATTTTAAAGTGGATTATTAAATTAAGTATGGTAAGAGAAATAAAAAAGTTTATTGAAATAATTAAGAAATGATATAAGGTGATTTATTGAATAAGTATTTAATGAATAAATTAATGTTAAAGTGAATTAGTGCTTTAAGATGAGATTTAGCACTAAAAGATATTTAATTAAATAAAGGAATTAAATATCTTAATGAATTGAATAAGTATTAAGGTAAATTGGTGGAATATGATAAGATAAGGCATTATAAGTATTTAATTGAAAAGATGATTTGAATATCTTAAGAATTTAAAATAAGTTAGTGCATTATGCAGAGATTTGGCACTAAAGATATTTAATTAAGTAAAGGATTTGAATAATTAAATGAATAAAGATAAAGATAAGTGATATGATTAATGGAAGTGATTAAGTAAATAATTTAAGTGAGTGGGACAAGATATGATTAATCATATTAAATGGATAATGCCTTATATAGTAAAAAGGCATATGGATATTAAATAAGGTTATTAATTATTAAATGATTTAAAGATAATGATAAATTAAAAGGATAAAGTAAAAAAGGATATTTATTAAGAAGTTAAAAGATAATACTTCTAAAATAATTTTATGTTAAAGAATTATAAGAATATGGCAATAAGTAAAGGTATAAGTGATTAAATGTTTATGATTATAACATTAAAAGGATAAGAGAAAGGATAAGGTAAAAAGGATATTTATTAAGAGGACAAGTTAAGAAGATATTTGTAAAAGAAGTTTAAGAGATAATACTTCTAAGGAAATGTTATGATAAAAGATTGAATAAATTATTAAGGATATATGAGTATTAACTCTTCTCTTTTGAGTTAAGAATTGAATAGCCAATTAACAATGATATTAAATATCATAAATAATATAAGAATAGTATGACATTAAGACATTGTAAAGTCATATGTCTTAGATATTGATGAGTAATTAACACGATGTTATTAGTTGGCTAATAATTGATAGTATGATATCAATTGTTTAAATAGAGGAATAATAATATGGTTAAGTAATTAAAATGGAGTAAGGAAATAATCATACTATTATGATTATATAGGTTGTGATATTAAGTTATGTCACACCCGGCCCATACCCAGGAGGACATGCTCCCGTGACACAGACAGCGGCCCTTAGAGGAAGACCAGTGCCTGCACCACCAGGGATGCATCGTACAAACGTCGTATGGGGACACGTCACTAAGCGTAATGGTGTTCGTACGACGGAAACAACGTGATGCGCAATCATATACCCAGGATAGACTCATCATACACTCGAGCAACATACAATAACAGGCTATCTAGTATCTTATATATATATAACCTGTTATACATTATGTAAGTACGTACATAAAACCACCAAAAGCTATACAATGAATACATGACTACTGCTACCCTAGCTACACAATCCAAAAGGAGTCGGAGTATGCCGCAGAAGTCCTGTACCAAGTTGAGATCAGTCCATCTCAGCTGACGACCTCTAATCCTTCTCAGAACGCTCACCCTTGGGCTCTGAACCTACGTTCATCAAATGATAAACGCTGAGATAAACTTAGTGGTGCTAGAAACACATATAAACAGTCATACAACATATAGCAATTCATCATAACATCTTATGCAATGCAAATGACAATGCTTATAACATTCTCCCTCATCCTTCTTTCTCTCATTCACTCTTATTTTCCTGTAATTGTGCACATTCCTTTCACACACACTGGATCTTGATAGGTACCGGTACTCATCTCCCGTAGGAGGCCATTTAACTGTGGAATGCTGTGCACTCAATCCTACTATAGGTCTCGAGACTCATCTCCCATCTCAGGAGGTCATATGTCTAATGATTCCCGAAGGAATCCCATTATCATACATTGATCCAGCATGCCCAGAGCTGAGCTCTGCCCTCATTACTCACTTTCTTTTCTCTCTTCTTTCCTTCCTCATTCATCTCCATGCATGGTAGCATGACATTAACATCAATTCATCATAAACATGAAAGCTCGGACAATTCATCGCATCATCAGGCAAAGGAAACATCAATCCAAGCATCACAACAATAATCATGCATATAGCACGCTTCAAGGAATAAAGAACAAGCTGGAACGACAAGCCTAGACTTGGTTCAAGTCTCCCGACAATAGAAACAAGCCAATAGTGGCTAAAAACATAAAACTAGCACTAACAAAAAGCATCTAGCACAAACCTGAAAATCAAGCTACTTCTAGCTTAAGCCGGTGATCTTGTCTCTAATCTTGTCTAGCTTCTATCTCGTGTTCTCGGACACTAGAGACGCTTAGAATCTCTAAGTAGGAGTTTTGGTAGGGTTTAGGGTGTTTTAACTTAAAGAAAAAGGAAGGAATTAAGGGAAAACCGTAGGTTTCTAACCCTTAAAAAGTCAATTAAAAGTCGCGTACGGCCATACGGATATTGGTACGCCTGTACAGACCTAAAACTTCTGATAAACCCAATTTCCTGCGAGCAACGGTACGCCCGTACCCCATTTGGTACGCCCGTACGTACTCGAGGTTACTGACAAACTAAAATTCCTGCGAGCTCGCGTCCGGCCGTACCACCCTTTGGTACGCCCGTACGCCCTCCAGGACCTAAAATCCCTGAAATCCCCTGTCTCGTACCACCATACGGCCAAGCCGTACGCCCGTACCACGTCCTAAACTCACATAACATGCCTTTTGGCAAGCCTAAACTTGCCAGTAACTACTATAACCTCTATCACTAACCCTAAACACACTTCCAAAGCATACCAAGTCATGAATACACGCCGTCCCTCATCCAACCGAGAAGACACGCTCCTCAATAAGGTGACGACACACAAGTCAAGCACATAACAATTCATAGCAACACATATACGCACAAGTACAAAACCATTCTTATACGTTCATACTCATCACATGTACATAAGGCAATCCTACCATTCATCTACGCATACACACACATAAATACGTAACTCCTAGGGTCTCTAACGCGGGTGTAACAAGTTATGGCATATAAGTAAGGTTATATTGGAAAAGAGATCATAATTAAAATAATAATGAATAGTAACCATATGAATAATGCATGGATATGAATAGTAACAAATGTGAATAGTATCAAATGAATAGTAACCATATGAATAGTGATATCACAATAAAGGAAAATATGATTTCTAAGAAATCATATGATAAGGTAAATGAATTATATTGATGAGGTAAAGAGATTGATTAATTATAAGTAATATATGGATTGCTAAATGCAAATAATAAATGAGTAATAATGGAATGTAATTTATTAATTGAAGATGAATATTCATTATGTTTTAGGTGGATCAGTAGATAATCCTCCCACACCACCAAATGATTTAAACAAAGGAAAGGACATAACAGGTTTGTGCTAGTTGTTTGAAGTTCCTAAGATCATCAAAATGATCAGAGGGGCGCTTGTTTGGTAATGCAATAGCATTACATAATTAATTGCACTTGCTTGGTAATGCATTAGCATTACATAAATTATTATGATATGATGATTCATGCCATAAACATTAATGCATAAATACGAAGCATGGCATAATGATGAAACATGGCATAAATATGAAACATGGTATAAAGCATGACATGGAAGAATAAGGGAGGAGAAAAAGAATGAATATGAAATGAGAAACAAAATATATGATGAAATGATAAATGAAAGGGTACTTGGGCATTATGAAATAAATTCCTATGGGAAATTAATGAAAAGTAAAAGAAATGAAATGAAAAGAAAAGAATGAATGTGAAATGGTTCCAGTATGTTGAACCAAATATATGATATGATATGAAAGACATAGTACTAAGAGTACTTATAAAATGGCCCAATATATGTGAAACGGGCAAAATGATATGAATGATATGAAATATGGAATGATATGGAAATATGAAAAGTAAAAATACGAGGGAGAATGTATAACATTGATGCATTCTTATAATGCAAGCATTATTCATAATGATATAGTGATGATATGATGGTATGTGTTTGCACACATGTGCATATATGCAATCAATCACAATGAGATACACATACCATGGCATATACATACATGATGATGGCATATACATACATGATGATGATATAATACATACATGATGGTGATGGTATGATATTTACATGATGAGGATATAATACATACATGATAATGGTATGATACATACATGATGATGATATGACATCTATATGATGAGGATATAATACACATATGATAATGGTATGATACATACATGATGATGGTATGATACAGACATGATGATGGTATGGTACATACATGATGATGGTATGGTACTATCACATCCGTATTAGAGATCCTAGTAGTTTTGGCATTATTGCATATGAATGATAGATGAATGGTAGGACTGAGGTGTGTGATAATGATATGTATGATGGTGTATGAATGTGTATATGTACGAGTGTATGTGCTTGACGATGTTATGCATTGATTATGCTATGTTCCGAGTATGCTTGGTATGCAAGTGTGAATGATTGATGAATGAATGTGTTTAGGATGTTTGGATTATGTTTAGGTGGCTTAGGAGTAAGTAAGAGTGGCTGTGAGATGAGATAGAAGTGTGGTACGAGCGTACGGATTACCATACGGGTGTACCAAATAGGGAAGTTGAGGGGAGTTAGGCTCCTGGAGACCGTACGGGCGTACCAAAAGGGTGTTTGGCCATACGCGTGCTCGTAGGAAATCGGGTATTTCAGGAGAATTGTGGTGGTACGAGCATACCGAATGGGGTGCGGGCATACCACTACTCGCAGGAAAAATAGGGTATCAGGAATTTTAGTTCGGTACGGGCATACCAAGATCCATACGGCCGTATGCGACTTAAGTTTGACGAGTCAAAGGATAAGTATTAAAAGTTTCTTCCTTCCTTATCATTCTAAAACCTTTTAAAACCTTCTTAAACCCTTACAACTAGCAGGGGGAAGAGTTCTTAGTGGCCTCTGAAGTGTGAGAACTAGAAGTTGAGTATAGTGATTGATAGAGATGAGATTACAGGCTTGCGCTAGAAGTAGTTTGACTTTAGGTTTGTGCTAGGTTTATGTTTGTTGCTGTGGTTATGGCTTATTTCTGTACCTTGAGACCTAAGGAAGGTCCAAACAGGATGATCCTTATTGCTATGTTGTTGCTTTGAGGTTTTATGGCTTTCTTTGATGTGTTGAGATGTTATTGCTTTGATGTGAAATGTGGATACTTGTGCTGATATGCTATGACTTAATGTTTTCATTGCCTTGTGATAATATGGCTTTATGATATGATGGAATGGGTGTATATTCCCTTATGGTATGAAGTCTAAGTGCATGTAATATATTCATGGCATGCATAGTAATGAAGGAAGGAAGGAAAAGGAGTGAAAAGAAAGTGAGTGATGAGGGCAGAGCTCAGCTCTGGGCATATTGGGTCAAATAATGATGATGGGATTCCTTTAAGGAATCATGTAGATTAATACCTTCCCAATGGGATATGAGTCTCAAGACCTACAGTAGGAAACGGGTGCAAAATACCATATGTTTATATGCCCTCCTTCGGGAGATGAGTACTGGAACCTACAGGGACCCAGTATGTGCAAAAGGAATGTGCACAATTACAGGAAAACAAGAGTGAATAAGTGAAATGAGTAGGAGGAAGAATGCAAGGCATAACTGCATTTGCATTGCATGTATTGGAAATGTATGTATGACGGTTTGTATGATGATGTTATTAATTGATTGCAATGCTTGATATATGACGTTTGTGATGGTTTAACATGAAATGAATTATACATGTGTGTTTGCCTATGTTTACCTAGCACCACTGAGTTTTTATACTCAGCGTTTATCATTTGATGAACGTAGGTTCTGAGCCTGCAGGAGAGTAGTCTGGGAAGTGATAGTGGTCGTCAATAGAGAAGGCTATTCTCGAAGTGGTACGGGACCTCAGGGGCATACTCTGATTCATTTTTGTTAGAGTGGTTTTGTTAGTCATAGTGGCAGTAGTCAACTCTGTATTGTGTGGTGTACCTGTTATGTAAATTACACGAACCCTGTGCATGACTTGTATCGTATGTATATAATATAACTGAGTTACTTACCAATACGAATTGCATGCATGAATGATTGTATATCCGGGGTATGACATGTATAATGTATAAATGCCATGTTGCTACCTTCTTTCACCACTTAATACAGAGACGTGTACCCATACGAATTTTACTAGATCATAGAGACGATGCATCCTTTGTGGGGTGAGTAGCAGTTTTTCCTTGGGGAGGATCAATGCTCATGCTACGGGAGCATGTTACCCCAGGTATGGGCTGGGTGTGACAGGTACATACATGATAATGATATTGAGATGATACGATATACATGATATAATATACATGATAATGATATGAAGATGATACGATATACATGATATAATATACATGATAATGATATGAAGATAATATGATATACATGCTGTGATATACAAGATGATAATATGGTATGTTATGATATAAAGATGATATGAAATTTATGATAATAAAATAACATGTTATGATATGACGATGATATATACTTAATGATAACATATTATGTTGGGATATGATACGCTTTGATGAATATGATATTTAAATAAATAAAAATAGAATTTATGATATGATGATTTAATGAATACATTGATATACGAATATTATAATGCTTATGATATTTGTTATGCTAGCACCATTGAGTTTTATGCTTAGCGTTTGTCAATTGATAAATGTAGGAACTAGTAAAGCCGGGGAATAAGGATGTTAGCAGTCGGCAGCTGGACTTTAAGATAAGTTATTGGTAAGGATTTGGTTTTCATTCAGACTTCTATTCTGCAGTGTTCGTACTATTGTCTAATATGGTACTTGGTAGTAATTTAAAATAAGTTGACAGTATAAATTATTACAGTAGTAATAATTTATAATGGTCTGTAAAATATTATATGTATGTACGTTTATAACTCTGATAAGGTGATGAAATAATTATGATAGTAAGACAATACCAGGGAATGGTAAACAAAATGAAATAGATTGCTATGTATGTGTTTTTAAAATAAAAAAAAATGTACGGTTCATTGTATGGAATCCCTGGTAGGATGTTTATCGTAAGAGTTTATGCCCATGCAATTGTTCCATACAATAGTTTTATAGTTAAGCCAAATTCACATAATTATTCTTGACCATACAAGAATTTTACATAACTTTTTTCCCCATACCACTATTTGGTACAAGTCTTTAAATTTGATCATTTTTCATCATTTTTCATTATTTTTCACCATTAATTATTATAACACATCATAATGATACTTCATCATAATTTTTACACTGGTGTTTGAAATTTATTAATCGATCACTAATCTTTGAAAGTCATTATTATCTTTTATATTGCAAGGCTATGACATTATCTAGAATTATGGCTTGATGACCAACACCTACTATTAGTATTAGGAGCTACAATCGACGCTACGTGAGAAGATAGATACCATTCCATTTAATGTCCTTATTAGGGTCCAAGGTTGATGCTTAACATATAGTGAAAGGGGGACATTGTTAATGATAATAGACATTAGTAGGATGCTATACATATATTGCACCTACCTATTAGCAAGGTTACCATTACTCTATCTTTCGATGTATGGCTTGCTCTTCTGATGCTAGACCACCTTTACATCATAAAGTTTATGGACTTCACCATTTCATTAAGGAAGATTAGGGCAATTGTATCATAGGAAGATTAGGGCAATTGTATCATACACTTATATTATGAGAAATTATAAGATGCCAATAGAGGCTATGCTATCACTATTAATTAGTATAGTTGATGCTTCCTGCTATACTTGTTAGGGTGAACTTTATTTGTAAAGTTTGGGTGTATGGACTTCTCCATCCTTTACGCAATCAAAAATCTTGATAAGGTTGAGATTATAATTAAGGATATGTTACCTTGAGCTTCCTGTTTCATATCTTTGATTAGTGTTATCCAAACATGAAACGACTAAAGAGTTGTTAAGTTGTAATTAAGGTATACATCTTCTCATCATCACTTGATTTTATGCTTTTCATCCTTTATTATCTCTAATCATATTTATTTTCAAGCTTTCGTGTTCGAGCATAAGCTGGTCACTACCACTATATTGATGGATTAGCATCCCATACAAACTACTTTTCCACTTTCGTGAAAGTGGTTAAAGTAAGGATTAAGACCACTATTAACCTAAATGCTTATTATTATACATGTAAATGCATTAAGAAACATATAGCTTATGGCTTAAAAATTAGGTTAATTAAACTTGGTTTGGATGCTAAATAGATTGACTTTGGATAGCTTAAACTCATATGAATGTGAATTTAAGCTATTGTGATGCATCATAAGATTTATGTTCATACCTATATGGAATGTGCATACAACTTAAAGCTTGTTTGTACAATTTAGGTTACTTCTTATATCATCATTGCACACTTAAATACATTCCATGCCTTTTTACTGAACAATAGGAAAACATGGCCAACATATGCATTAATACACCTTGTAATGGACCAAATATGTACTTAAAATATAGTTTAAGTTTGGTGATGCAAGAAGTTTAAACATAAGGATCTTACTCATATGTTTACCACACCAACTTAAGTAGTAAATATGACATTGAAACTAGTTAAGCCAAGACTAATTACATAGACTATAAGTGACTTAAAATTTAATAGAATGCTGACTTAAGGGTAGTGTTTAAATAAAGAACTTAAGATGCACTAAAGAACTCACTTAAACATTCTAAATTGAAAGCATATATATATGGGAATTAACTTAAGGATTAGATTGGCTAACTTAAGAATTATATTAGCTTTCCTACTACATCACCACTTCACATGTAAATATTTAGAATGCGAATGGAAATTAATTAAAGGAACATAACAAGAGGTAACATTGCTTAATAGTCCTTGAACTACACATACATTGGATTTATCATGCCTATAAAACCTTCTTTGAATATTATATATGTAATCATATGATCACAGTAAATGTTGAATGAAGGAAAATATGAAAGTTTGATTTGTTTCCTAAATTGAAATAATGAAGGTTATGTGCTAATAACTCATAAATATCATGCTTATGAAATGAAATGCAATTTTAAAGTAAAGTCATGATGTGTATGTGAAACAAATCATATATGCACATCTATAAAAGTATGAATTGAAAATCTACCCAACACATTTCATTTAAATAAAAGAGATTTGTGTATGATAGGTATACATGACAAAGGGATCACAACTCCTACTAAATAAACTAACAAAGGCAATGAGAAAGTAGGTTTCTGCTTAGGATTCAATCATTAGGAAAAAACTAAATTCATTAATTTAATATTCCTTACTTTAAATATTAAAACTTATGATGTTGATATAAACCTACATTTGGTTTGATTTATTGATGGTTGAAATTTATAGTTTACATATGAATTATATTGAAAAAGATTGATATGGGATCATTATATACATGCATCATGCTATCAATATTAGGTTGTTCATACATTAAATCATTACAATATGATATGTAGAGGAATAAGGTAGGGTAATTTTTTTAAGTATGTTAATGATTGATGAGATGTATGATGTAGGTTGATTGATTCCTCCTCAATAATAGCTTAAAGCAATAATCCCTACCTAAGTATGCATAGTGTGATGACATATTATATTCTAAGGCAGGTTTGAGCAAGATCCCTCCTTAATGAGTTATTTTATTTTGCATGATAATGGTAATGATTACATTTAGAAGAGAAAGGTGACAAGAGTAGTAGGGGTAAAAGACTGGATACATATATTATGAAATAAACATTACTTGCATCATAATGGTTCATTATTGTATATAATTGATTTAACTATATCAGTTGTACAACTACTTGATATTTCATTATACTAATATGCTAGTATGATACATGAGCTTATAATGCAGGTAATGAACATGCATAGGTAACAATTGGACTTATATGAAATAATAGAATGCTTGTTGTATGTTATTCTGATATAGATGAAATAATAGTGCAAAAATAAAATGCTTTTAATAATTTTATATTATGAATGATAATTTGCCATTATTATTTATGTTGTATATTACTCAAAATGATTGTTTACATATCTATGCATATATAGGAACCATTGAGTTTCATACTCAAGGTTTATCATTTGACGAATGCATGTTAGCATCATTATGGTAAGAAGAGACTAGTTAGTTATCGATATGTGACATTTTGTAGTTCAAAGATATAAGACTTGATATACTTTAGTATGTTTTATATTGTGTATGCAACTATCGTATGTACATAAAAAGTATAAAGGTAGTAATGTAAAATCATCAATTGTATATTCATGTATATGTAAATAGTCTGTAAACTCTGTAAGCTATTTCTAAACTATGTTTATATGGTTAGTTTTTATAATGTGAGAATGTTTAATAAATAACATGATAAACCAATGATATATCATAGATGTAGAAATGTATGTATATGTATTATTGATATACAGTTAAACAAGTGAAACATGTGAATGATATAAGTACTAAATATATATTGAAAATACAAGGAAACTATATTCCATTAAAAAATTACTACATCCTTTGTAAGATGATTAATAGATTCCAAATGATATGAGATTTATTAATCACTCTACAATAGCATGTTATAGAGGTAAACATTGGCTTAAAACTAGAGTCAGGGGAAAGACCTATAATAGTGATGCATTTCACAAGTAATTCTATAACATTTTTCTTTACTTATGAATGAAAATAATCAATGCAATTATATTAAGAAAGATAAAGCCAAGATTTATGTTTTAAGTACGTATAGGATATTCCCAAATTATTATCTAGTTTTAGGCTTTACAAGTGATCATACTATACAAAAGGAGTCTTACTATGCTTGAGAAAATGAATCAATTCGATTCTCCTAGTAGCAATGCAATTTCTAGTCATTTCCCAAGTAATTGTGTTGATAAAAATCTTATGAGTTCCAACAATAACCTAACAATCCTAAAAAACTTTTCACAAGTAAAAAGTCATAAGCGATAATAGTATCATCATAAAACCATCATAACATGTTAAATAGATAAAATTGGCTAACTTATTATCATCATTTTTTATATTTGAATCGTTGATTTACTATTTGATTGGTTTTTGATCCTTATGAGTGTGGATATGAAAAGATGATATCGCTTGTGTGTTTAAATGTGTTTTTTGATAAATTGCATCAAAATCATAGTATTTAATTTTAGGGTTCATAGATATTTCATCTTCACAAGGAGGAAGAAAGCCATTAGCAAAAAAATTGGTATTCACAAATACCATTTAAGTTTGACTATGAATGACGATTCAAAAAACGATTGGCATTAAAGCTATTCATTTTTACAAAGTATATAAGCATGCAATGTATAAATTTAAAACCATTTTATTAAAATTTGGTTTGTTTATTTGTTAATTTATTTATGAATAATGGCAAATATATAGCAACAATAATTAAGAAGGTAATACGATTATATGTATATCGTATAGATTCACATATATAACGAGTATTGGGAAAATCGACATTATATTATTATATATATAATATATTATATATTATATATTATATATAACTGCATGCAGCGAAGTGTGGCCATTTACTATATATATATATAATATATATTTATGATTGAGAAAGCTATGGAAAAGGAAGCAAACGATCGTGAAATTAGAAATGTAAGTATTTGACCATAAATTGAAAACATGGATATATGAGTTATTGATTACAATCACAAGCAAAGAGAGGACTTATGCAGATATTGGAAACTTTGCATGGTTGTCGGAGCTACGTCGGGGAAGGTGGTCAATTTGATTGTGACAATGCAATTAATTTAATTTTTAAATGTGGGGACCCAAACGAAGAACTAACTTTTAGGGATTTGAATGACCGACTTGATTATAATATCTTATTTGTCCTTTTATAATAATAATAATAATAAATGTTAGGAAAAGTTTGAATTTTATTTAGATAGTTTAATATTTAAGATTGATTTATATATTAAAAACCATTTTACTAGACATTGTTTCTATTAAAATTTATTTTTTATTTTAATAAATTAAGTGATATTTAATAATTGAATCAGTAATTAATTTAATAAACTTAAATTAATTTTAGCCTAACCTAAATTCGAAAAGCCTAATTATATTTAACTAGCTGGAAAAAATTTCTAGAAGCACATGGTGTAGACGATTATTAAATAACATAACTCATGGATAGAGGATATAGAGGAAATTCAGGGAAGTTGGGAGAAAAGGAAATTCTCTCTCAATTGGGTCAAATGAAATTTCTCCAACTTTCCAAAGGGTCCCATATGGTTACAATTTAGACATATTCTAAGTTTTAACTTAAGAATTCCAGAAAGAAATTGTATGAATTCATACCACCTCGAATATAATTCATAGGTGGCCCCTAGGCAAGGGTATTACCCCGTCAAACATCCTTTTCCCATTGGATGCATCAACAATGGCGAATGACACTTGGTTCAAAATGATTTGCTTCAAGCCAACATCATCAGAAACGTATATATACATATGTCCGACCTAAACTAATAACATGCCATCAAAGTTCACCAAAAGACCTGGCTACCCACTTGCAGAACCTCCTGAACCCGTTTCTGATAAATCTCAATCATATTTATCATGTTTGGGAAAGGCCTCTTTTAACACATTTAATTAAAATGTGATATGATTTGCAAATTGAACAATAATAAAATCCCAGTAGGCAATATCCCGCATCCATTGCCTCTATAACATGCAAACTTTTTGTTACTTATACCAAATTCATTGCCTCAAAATTGCTAGCAATGGATATGATGAACCACTTTAACAAGTGGGATGATACCATGTTTGTTACAACAGGAAGGATTTGCCATTTACATGGTGGCATTTACAGCCTTCTATTTTCTTGTCTTCTACAGGGTCGCATTATAGTCTACTGATAATCATGTGGTTCCATCACCATCAAGCTCAGGAGCCATGGAACTCCTACTGGACAATGGTCCTCCCGTTGCTGGGAAGTATGCCCATGCTAAACCAGCAGTGCCGAGGGTAATCATTGCAGCAATTGATCCCCAAATCCATCGTTGCCTTGTTTTTCTTATCTGCCTATTACGCCGAGCCATCTCTACACGAACCATCAAAAAATGCATATCATGAAACAAAAAGAATCACGTATATACATGCTTGTTTCCAAACCCCAGTTTGTTTTACCAAGTCGGCTATACTCACTGAAGGGTTTTTAGTAATTCAACCAACCTCTACTCGTATTCACTTTTTGGCATGAGTTCTTGTCACAAAATTATACTCAGGTTGATTTATTTTGAAAAATTACGGCATTAACTTTAGCTAAGAACTAGGTCGAAGGTGCAAAAGTCCGTAGCCACCACTGACAAAATTGAGAAAGCTTGTTAATGAGATCATGCGATTCTATGTGCCATATTTTAAGATGTGTACGACGATGAAATCAGAAAAAGATAATTTGATAGTTGCCCACAAACCACTTGTCAAGATAAATGAGCAAATAAAAAAACAGTAGAGTAAAGAAATCTTACCGACTGCTTCTTGGTTCCTCTGGGACATCTCCTGATTCACAGCCTCGTAGTAATGAAGTCGGTCGCATAATCGAGAAATCTCAAAGTTCTTAGCTTCGATCTGACTTTCCTTCTCCATCTCTGTCTCAGCCTTTGCTATTCCCCTTCCAATAGCATCTGATACAAACCGAGCAAGGTAAACCTGTTGAAACAGCTGTCCTGCAGGATCAACATCTAATGATAGCTCATCCAGGGGAACAGCCATGGGGAAAGCAGGGAAAGTCAATCCTACAGGAGCTAATTGTTCCCTCATTCTCTGCCACTGAATTTGAGCATTATTCAGAGAATCCTCTGCCTGCTGTCGCTTCTCTATCTCCATCAATAAATTCAATCTCATTTCACGCAATTCTGCTTCAGTATCACAGAAAGACGGCTGCAGCCCACCCTCAGATGAAAGCTCTAAACATTGTGAAAAATAAAAATGAGTTTGCTCATTCTGCTAAACTTATATGTACTAAAATGCATGCAGAAATAGCATAAAAAAATTTTCTATTACCCAATGAGATGTATATGCACATGCTCATTAACATATACAGTGCCAAATCAAGTAACTTCATGCAGACATTGCAGGATATAGACATTAAGATATAAAAGCAAAATAGAAAAGATAGACACACTGCAGCGACCTCTACAGTGGCATTACAGTCTACATGAACAATTTGTTAAAAGTATATAAAAAGATATATGACAATGAGACTTCAAACCTTCGCAAGCATCATAAAATTCTACCATTGGTGTTGTTGTAGCAGGAAAAGGTTTTTCCACCGCAGAGTTCTCCTTGCCATCAGTACTCATTGATTCTCGTGGATTAACAAAATTCTCTGTCTCATCATCTCTTTCCAAACTCAAGGCAACAATCTTTGACACATCATTTTCCTTGCCTAAGCCATTGCTTGCAATTGTGCTAAATTGCCCACTACTACTTATTTCAGTGTCATTGAGACCATTTGTGAGCCCATTAACACTAGAACCCATGTGCGAAGCATTTGGAAACTCCTGTTTACCAACATGGTTGTCATTTGATTGCTTCACTTCAACCGAATCAGATACAGAAAAAGTACCACGGTGACCCTTTGTTGCATCAACATCCTTGTCTTCAGCAACCATTACACACCCATTGATCTTTTCACCATCCAATTTTTTCCTTTCAGAAGCAACGTCATCCTCAGACATGCTCTTCAAAAGACGTGGCCCGCGTCGCTTGTGGTTAATGATATATGGTGAAGGAGGAAATGAAGATGGTGAATCAGGGACTGGGGTTGCTTCAGGAGTAGCATAGAGTGCCGGAGATATTTGAGGACGAGTAACCTTTTTCTCCATTCCTGATGTGCTATTTCTCCTATCTAGTTTTGATTTAGGTACAGGTGTCATTTTTGTAGGCAACTTTGGTTTCGGAGGAGGGTTTGAATTAGGAAGAGACTTGTCAACTGATTTAGAAGTTTCAGGTTCTAAAAACCTATCTAAAGCAAAAGCTGTAAATGTTGGCATGGTTCTGCATAATCAACATCACAAATAAATGAATTAGCTCGCTCATTTGAGAAGTGAAAATTTTTTTTTAAAAAAAGAATGAATAAAAATTCAAAGTAGACTCCCTAGGAAGCATGTCGTTCTTAAGATTCAACATGAGCACATTTGACCAAAACATAACAAATAATAGAACAAAAAAGAGAAGAAGACGTACGGATTTAATGATCCTAACAATGGAGTGAAGCTGGTGAACATAAGATTAAAAAAACACATTGCTTTAGTTGGAAAAATGACGGGTAAGTAAGATGAGGGTTTTAGAAGGTAGAGATTACAATTTACCAAATGAAGGTTTAGTGATTTTTAGTTATTGAAATGAAGAAAACTTCCTCAAGCCTCAGCAATGAATCTATATTCGGTTAATTAGCACGTTTTACTTTTCAAACCAAACTGAAACCTAAATTTTCCTAATTCAATGAATCTAAAAGGCTATAAAACTAATCAGAATCCTAACAGATGAAATCCAAATTCTTAAAGTTATGATTTTTAATCCAACAGAGAATAATACTCTTTAATTAGCAACGGTAAAAATAAAAACAGAAAACTTCATGGATAGCAGAAAAATAGATAAAGAAAAACAGTTAGCTTATTGCGCAGGAGTTGCAGGACGAAAAATAAGAACACCTAAATTATCAAAAGATGAAAGATGAAAAGAATTTGAAATGAAAATCCATCAAACCAGAACTGACCTTGAAGAACAAGGCAGAAATGAAAAGGAAATGTTAAAAGATAAATAGCGAATTGGAAGTGAAACGACTTGGTATCGGAAGGGGGTTGGTTTGCGCGGAGCTGCTTTTATGACGGCAGCGACCGCTGGCAGTGGGAACGCCGTTCCCCCGTCTTCTAGCCGCTAACAATATTTGAACTGTATTCGTCTGCTTTGTTATTAGGAATAAAAATTATATTTCTTCTTGTGATATTGAAACGTGGGGGAACCTAAAATTGAAACATGTAATAAAGTATAAAATAATCATTTTTATATTATATTTTTATTATATTATTTAGATAATAAAAATTTAATGTTTAAATTAATATTATTTTCTTAAATATATATAAATTTTATATATTTATCATCGTATTTCTTTATTATCATTATATTATAATAATTTTATTATTAAATAATTAATCAGTTATTAATACAATCATTATAATTATATCTTAAGTTTAATTTCATAATTGAAAATAAATATTTGAACATTCAAGATCACTCTTTGATCAAGATATTAAAATTTAAAATTTAAAATTTAATATCAATTATAATTAAATATGAAAATTAAAAATCTAAAATTCAATATTAGTTATAATTTTTAATAAAAAATATAAAAATTTAATTTTTATATAATTTAAAATAACATATTGATTATAGTTTACTTTATTTATAATTGTATTGAAATATCATGATAATTATATTATATTATATAATTAACTGTGTTATAAATTTTTAAATTTTTATTTATTTTAAGAAAATCTTTAAATGTTAATTTTTATATTGTTTATATCCTTCATCAATTTCCTTAAAAGTCTGATGTGAGACTATTAGTTTTATAGCAGAAAATTCTGAATTATCACAAAATTTATCTAAAATTTTTTATATATATCTTATTTTGTTTTATTATTTCATCGTAAATATTTATTTTTAAAAGTGTATAACTTTTTTAACCTTATCTTTATTTATTAAATTTCATAAAAAATTATAATTCATCTCAACTTAATTTTATTAGAATCGATTTTTTTTCTAAAACTCGATATATAAAACTTAATAAAATATTTTTATCTAACTTGTAAAATTAAGAATAAACTATATATATTTCATAAATAAATTGTTACATAATATAAAAATCTCATTTCCATAAAATTTAAAAAAAAAATCTAAAAATATCTTATTTTTGATATTTTATATCTTATTCATTTTTTTAAAATTTATAAATTTAAAAATATACATGTTTTATAAAATATTTATATTTAAAATCTTATGGATCAAAAAAGCCCTAAAATCAAAATTAACTAATAAAACGGTAGATTATAATTAAATTATAAAATTATTAAAATAAATTTATTGATTGGTTAATTTCATCGGTGAATTTGTTTTTGCAGGGAATGAAATCAGAGGATGGAAGTTGAAGTAGGGAATTCGCACTTTGTTTTGATCCTAACAATGAAAAGTGATTTGCTTTGAGAGAAAAAAGGCATGAAGTTTTCCAGCGTACGTGAATATAACTTGGAAAGAGCCCGATTTTCCCTTCCATGGTGGACACAAGGCAGTGATTGAACCAACCATAAACCCAACATCATCATATCAGCAATATATATCAAATAAAAAAGATGGCTACCAAATAAAACATACAAAAGCAATCAAATCCATCTAGATTTAATCTACAAAAACTAACCCAACTCAACATCGAGATAGCAATCGATGACAATACCCACCCAGAATACTTGCATGCTCAGAAAGCTGCCAGACGAATATCATTTCTTTGCACGCCAACTATTCAATATTCAGCTTCATCTGCAAATGCACAGTTGTTCACCAACAGAAGAAGATTAAACCTGTTGAATTTGCTTCGATAAAATATAATAAAACAAGAGCATGATGATAGGTTCGTCAGTCCTAATCGCATACCATCGCCGCCATCATCCACATCATTGTAATCATCATCATCATCATCGAAATCAATGTTCTGCCACATCAAAATCAATACAATCAACACTTTGCAGCAAAGTACATTCGTTCCGAATGCAATATGTCATGAACTTATAATGGTGTCATTGATATGTCAAACATAAAAAGGAAAGGCTACTTGAATGAATGTACAATAAGTTTTTTATTGTAGAAGCACAAATAATGCATGTATATTAGAACATATCTTATCGTGCAATCTAAGTTAGCTGATGAAAAAACAAGAAATATTGATAATGCATACAAACATGAAACCAGAACAGGTAGTCAAACTTAAGTTAGGGCCTTTGCTAGATTGCCGAACTAAACCAACAAAATTTTGACAATGTCCATTGAACTTCTAAAGGCAGCTTACGCCTTGATATATTTGATATCATGTCCTCGTTACAAAGTAAGATCTTGCAAGAATTTTGAAATGCCCATTTGCCATTGGAATTGACAACCCTGATATGGAACTAAATCTCTCATCTCTTCTGGTTATTTTCATTCTAAATTTTTTTTTTTCCCCAAATGATGGCATGAATTAGCTGATGCAAATGCCATGACCCAATTCATTCTGGATTCTCCATGCTAGCAATTCAGTTATTCTAAAAATCTATTAATAATGGAGATTCTGTTCCTAATTCTTGAAGAGTTATTGTTACCATGAAAAATCAATCACCTTATAAGAGGGGTTTCTTCAAATAGATTCACTTTTGTTCGGCACATTATTTACCATTTCAAATTTTTCACCATTTTCGATGATCATTATTTCGTACAGTAACACACACTACCTCCAGCATCGCATAGGAATAAGTCAAGTACCATATAAAAAGTGAAACGATCCTAAATTACATGACATTCCAATTATAATGGGCGAACCTGATTATAGTCATCATCACTGAGGTCTTCTTCAGCTTCGATTTCTTTTTCATCTTCATCTTCTTCTCCTTCTTCACCTTTATCTTCACGGCCCTAAAGATAGAAATAGATAAATGTCGGAAAAACCGCAGAAGGCATATGTAATAAGTAATTTTACCATGAGACCCAAAGTGTAAAGGAAAGTGTATCAAAAAACCTACTTCAAAATGGCTTCAAAACTTTGCTGGTCATCAACCACATGCTGCAAGCAGAAGATACAAGTATATGAATTATTACCTGAAATTTCTGTTCAAGCTTCTCAAAGAGGTCCCACTTTCGCACATCTGTGATGCATAACCAAAACGACTTTAGATGAAATATATGGGGCTTTGAGTTTGAAAATTGTTGATGACAAGAAAAGCATAAGCACTGCATAAATTATAAATATCAAAAAGTAGCTGCTACCAGAACCTCATGAAATCACAAGCAAACAATTAAAATAGAATAATTTGTATAGATTCCATCAACAATAATGAAGTATTGTCATCTATTTTTCAGTAATGTCAAAGATTGCATGAGCAAATCATCCACAGGCATTTGTTTAACACCACCCAACAAAAGGTCATAAACAATTTCACCCATAACCCTACATACTTGCTTAACTTTTTTCTTTTGAAAAAATTAACTTATTTAACATCATTGCAGTGGAAGTTGGATGCACAGTTGAATTATTTAATCCTAAAGTACATTAACACTTTTGAACCTTAGCAGTTTCAAGCTATGCTTCTCACCTCAAATAAGATTGAAAAATTAAAAAAGGACTTGTAAATCTATGAGTCAACATTAGACCAAATGAAGACTGTTTCACCTTTTCTAGCACACAAAAATAGAACCTAGTCCGTGAGTAGGTGGGTGATGCTATGAGTTTGTGAGAGAAAAAAAAAGTCTCATGTTTATCTAAATCCAAATCTAGATGGTAGATGGATATATAGCCATGCCATGCAAGATAGACACAAGTTTAAGTCATTTTTTCATCAAAAGTCCAAAATTTCAATGAGAATAAAGAAATGCAAGCGACATGCCATAGAATCAGACCTGATTTTGGGTCCCATCGAACTTTTTTGGGATTTGGCCGCCCCCACTTTGTGCCTAAGAAATAGTTAGACCATCAGAAGAATCTCCACCATTGCAAAACAACACTAACAAAAACATAACGAAAATACGAGAAATAAATACTGATAAAACCTGCAATAAGTTCACTGGGAAAATTTGATGAGTGAAGTACTAGAAAATTGCTAAGTGCATCACGTTTTGATGAGATCTTTGACTTTTCCCAGTCAGAGAATCTCTCTATGTCCATCTTCTGGCTCTCTATTATCAAGATCAGACAAAAGACAGACTTTAAGAGAAATCACCAATAAGGCAGCTAGATGTCTTCCAAAATTGCTAGGAAAAGAGAACGCACAAAATTGATAAGAAAGAAGACTAAATACATGAGTTTACAGATATAAACATTAGTAGCAAATAATTCTAAAAAGTGGCATGTTACAGAAAGTTGGGAATGATTATCAGGACACTATAAGTGTTTGAAAGTTGGACTCTCTCTTCCACAATTTCTTATACTCCCTTGCTATGCTTGAAGTGTCGAAATATATCCTGGCCCAATGAAATTGCGAGACGGAAAAGGAAAAATTGAAGTAATTATGACAAATACAATGAAGAATGCAAGTTTATTGATTCATTGCTGGGATCTGTAGCAGCAATGTTGCAGGAAACATGCCATCATCCACATTCTTTCTAATATTAACTCACTAACTCAAAAAAAAAAAAGCATATAAGAAAAAATGAAATTCAGAAGTTTCTTGTGCTTACTCTCTGAGATAGTCGCCTCAAGATAATAAGGAGAGGATTTCCAAAAATTTACCAGCTTAGCATTCCCAAATACTAATGCCCTTTCCTCCTTTACTGCTTTGCGATCAGGTAATTCAACTTCCTGCAGTTTTCATTCTGTCAATTCCTCATAAATGAAGTAGTCCACAATAACACAACCAGTGATGTGTCATTGCAAATTATTTTTGTCTCAAAGCTTCTGTACCACAGAAGCATGAACAAACAACATAAAGGGGAAAACTATTATCAAACAATGTATATCATTCAAGGCATTCAACAAAATAGAACAAACCATTCAAAACAGAGTTATGAATGAATCCTCCCTTCCCTTGAATGCAATTCAAAAAACAGTCGTGAAGTAAAGCAAATTGCAAACCCCATATTTTTTCTGCTCGGTTTCCTTTCCACCTCCTAGTTGTAATTGATAGCAAACATTAATCAAACTAATCAGTTCAAGAACTTGTGAATTTGAAACCAGTCCATATTTAATAAATCAGAATCAAAACACCAGTTCAAATGCCAAGAACAGAAAAATGAATATAAAATCAATGTTATTTTCAACAAAAAAACAAAATTGAAATAATTTTGAAAAGAATAATAAACCCAATAACAACGACAAGCAAAGAGGGTAACAGGAAGAAGAAACTTACAGGAAATGCATCAAAAGGTTGTTGGTTCCCAATCCTAATCCAATTTGCACCTCCTCCATATCCTCTTCCTCTCCCTCTGCCTCTAAATGACATCTATCAAACAAAATAAAAGCATTCAATTTTTGTTTTTTTAAAAAAGAATCTCGTTCGACAGTGTTCAATTATAATTCAAAACAACCTGTAAATAACACCTAAGACGAATGTAAAAAATACTTTTACCTCTATAATCCTTTTTCTTTATATAAGTTCCTTCCCTTCAAAATTCTACGGAAGATAAATGATATGCAAAGCTTTCGAGTGCAGAATCAAAAAAGGATTTATCTAGGGATTTAAATTCTCAATTCATCCAAATTAAGTACTTCATTCAATAAAATTACCAATGAAATATTTTATGGTATTTGCAGTTTTCTTTTTTAACAAGAATTGGATTAACAAAAAAAACATTAATTAGGCCTCTTTCATTAATGCAAAGGTAGGAAATCCCTCAGATTGCTTCAAGACATGTTAATCATAGGTAGTAAGCAAACAATCCCATTGTGTTCATGAGGGAACTATTTTAAGGACTAATTCAATCAAGAAATAAAATCAAGTTTATTGAAGCCAAATGGAGTTCTGAAAGATCATCTTTTTTAGTTACTCTTTTAACTTAATCATGATCATGCTTAGTTTTATCCGTTATTTCAAATAGAGAGTTCGGAATTTCCTTGCCTAATTAAACACAAAAAAAAAAAAAAAGACTGGACCGACTTGGAAGCTTTAGTGCGGTGGCGGCAGCGTTTCTTAAGATGACCGGTAGAGCGGTGTCGTCCGGGGAGGAGATGAGGCGGCAGCGGTGGTTCTCAGTTTCGGAGATGGAAGAAGCGGTGGAGAATAAAGGGAGGTTGGCCGCAGAAGATTGCGTGAAAACGCCCAAATTAAATTGGTTTTGCTAAGTACGCACCTCCAACTTCCAGCAAAATTCAATTTAATCCTTTTATCTGTTCTTACGGAAAACTTTATTGAATAAATTAATAGTAAAATTAACTTTTAATTTTAATTATTTTTACTTTTTCATTAGTGCTTATCAGCAGCTTAAAATATAAGTAATCATTTGAATTAAAATAATTTCATATTAGCATTTTCGTAAAAATTAAATAAATTAAAACAAAATTTAATTTATAAGCTCAGCATTATTTATTTTTAAATTGGTTTTAATTATTAAAATTTATGCTATGATTTTGTTGAAAGAAAACCCTAATCCCCTGAATGTGTATATAAAGCTTAATGTCGAGTATAATTCCTTGCTTGCGTGGAAGAACCATGGAGCAAACGATAGCAGAACTTGACGGTTTAACCATTGTGAATTACAACTGCTAAAAGCCCAAATCACCATGACAACGAAAAACATTGACCTGTATGATCAAAATAACAAAATCATGCAATGAAGAAACAATTACATTTCGAATTCATGCTCTACTTCTAAAGCATGCCTAACGCTATGCTAAGTATCTATCGGTTAACTTTACATCACATTCAGTTAGATGATGGTATGTTATCAAAATTCATGGATATCCCTGATCTCACCAACACCCTGAAGCTTCTTCAGAAACCCAATGAGGGAGAAAACATGGATAAATGACAATAAAGTTACTGCCTAGCATAGCGGTGAATCTTCCCAGACTATGTTTTGGTAACAAAATTGATAAGGTCGCTGTTTCATTCTAACATTTTGTTTCCTAATTCTACCTATTTTTCTTCCCTGTGCTATGCTGAAGTACAAGGTACATCGTCAGCAGGTTCTGTGGCTTTGGTAAATAGTGGAAGTGGCTTCTGAACAAGAGGTGAGTTCGCCGTCAGGGAAGGATTGCATGGCTTGTTCGGACGAACCTGGTCGATTTTTTCTGGTTCCATTTCAAACTGCAATCCACAAAACAAAGACTAGCATCTCAGCAATGGAACAAAAGGAAATACAGATGGGCATATGAAATATCTCAACAAATTACACTAATTTACAAAAATGAAAAAAAAAAACGCAGAAGGCAGTTTGACCATGATAAACTGATCGTTGGTCTCATAAACTATAGTGACTAAATGAGCTAGGCAGACAAGGAAGAGAAAGGGATCTGATCAGCTTAACTGTGAGATAGACTTACCCTAAAACCGCAGCCAGATACACAGGCATGGAAGCATTCCTGCGTAAGAAAAGGTATAAGCAGACATAATTACAATACAACAATTATCAACTGAACTCAATACATCATATTCTAAGGTTATTGAGATTGGCAACATGGAATTGTCACGGCACAGAACCTAGTACACCATTTAACCACAGCCACATATTTTACATTTGTAATGTGCTTCCAGCAAACAAACCTACAAAAGTTCTGAAAGATACCAAGTTCCACTACAAAGTTAACAAGTTATTACTGCCACAACCTTAATTAATTGAATGCCATATGCATAATTTTGATAAATTTCGACGAAATATTATTAATTATTGTCTCTTGTTATTCATCTCTCAGATTCATAATGTTGAACGGAACAAGTGAAATCTATTGGCTACTGTTCTTCCCAAAGAATGCCAAACAGCTTGGGTAAACTCAGCAAAGCTGGATGAACTAATACTGTACGCTTGAGATCCATTGAATGAAAGATTTGTGATAATTAAGATCACGGATGGTGTTCCACATAAAGTCAGGGCTGTAGAGAGTAAATAATTGCAGCAAGGCATTCAGTATGAGTTTAATATTTTCAATGTAGTAAAGATGTTTAAGAAATACCTTACCTCAGAGTAACCAGCAGCTCCAGGGGATCGGTCACTATAAGCACTCCACTGCCGGTCCTTGAAAACAGGATCCTTGTAGCATATCTTATTACACTCTAACAAACCTAATGGTTTGAGAAATTAGAATTGTAACTCATTCTAACAAGAAAATGACACCATGCCTCATCTAAATCATGTTTCTTAAAGCATAAGTGAAGTTTAGACAAACTAGTGAGTGTTGCATTAACTTTCCATAATTGGCTAATGAGCTATTGCTGAAATGAACTAAGATTACAATAATATTCTCCATTGCAATCAGTTCAAAGAGTTTTAATCTCCTTCTCTGATTTATTTTCAACATATGTCTTAAAGCTTTTAAATGCACTAAAAGTTTCTGATTTTTCCTGCAAGAAGTAAACCCAAGTTTTCCTGGTATAATCATCAATAAAAGTAAGTAGATAATTTTTTCTTTCATTTGAAATTGAGTTTATTGGCCCGCAAATGTCAAAATGAATAGTTCTAATGCATTATTTGCTCTCCATGACTTCCCTTGTGGAAATTGAGAGCGATGTTATTTGCTAACAACACACTCTTCGCAAACTTGAGATGGCATGACAATTAGGGAAAGATCCGTCACCATATTCTTCTGCTACAAAGTTTGTAATCCTCTAAATTTTAAATGACTGTAGCAAAGATGCTAGAGCCATAAACGGTTCTTCAATTCAGTAAAACAACATGATTATGCAGCTTCAATCTGTAATGGGAACAACCTATTTGTACTCATCTAAAAAATAGCAATCGCTCCACTTGAAGGATCATATATTTCACAAGCACCCTTCTGAATTGTTATCACATAATCCTTCTCTTGTAATTGACCAATGATCAAGCACTTACTGCCACATATGTGATTGTTGCACCCAGTATCCACATACCAAACATTAGAATTAACCTCTTCATTACTGTGAGTAGCCATCAACATCTCTACATCTTGATTTTCAACAAAATTTGATTTCTCATGCTTTTCTTTATCATTAGGCAGCTTAACACGATATTCAGAACGGTAATGACCCATTTTATGACACTTGTAGCACTTAATTTTAGATTTGTCGAAGTATTGATCACGTCCTCTTCCTTTTTAATAGATTTGATCATTATCAACTTTAAAATTCTTGCTACCATTCTTATTGCTTTGATCTGCCCTTCCTTTTCCTCTTTCTCTACCTCTAGAATTTGAGAAGCAATCCATGGTAGAAGCCTTCAATGCTTGCTCATCCATTTTTGAACTTTGGTTCATCTTCTACTCATAGACTAGTAAAGATCTTTCTGTTGAGAAACTCCGGCTAGAAAACACAGGATCAAGACGAGAACAAGAAAGAAAAGTAAGAACACAAGATTTAACGAGGTTCGACAATGTGTCTACGTCCTCAGGAGCGATGAGCGGCTGTGTTTATTATTCTCATAACATAGGTTACATTTACAGTTGTATTTAATAATAACCCTAAATGGTATAATTACCAAAATACCCCATACCGTACCGCGGGGGCTCCGCCCCCGCACCCCCAACCCACAACTCATGAAACTCCTCCCGATGGGCAGATGTTGGAGCGGAGCGGAGAGAGCGAGTGGAGCGTAGCGAAACGAGTAAACGGAGCGGAGTGACGACATCTGCCCCTTAATCAGTATATGAGCTATACCTAACAAATCTCCACCTTTGCGAATATACCGCCTCCTTTGGAGATATACAATGTAGAAGTTTCAAACACATGTAGTGGGCTGGGCTACCACACTTCTCTAGCAACTGTAAACATTCAACAAGTTCAA